>BOPN01001641.1:146076-150607 GCA_017312705.2 Penaeus japonicus
AGCTCGACGACTTCTCGCTGGCGGCGAAGGAGGCGCGAAGCGAGTAGTTCCTCGGCGGGTCGGGAATGTCCGGGAACTCGAACTCGCTGTCCTCCTCCTCCTCCTCCTCCTCGCCCTGCCCGGCGGCGCCCTGGCCGTAGATGGCCGCCAGTTTCTCGAAGCGCTGCCCCCAGTCGCTCCTGTAGTCGAAGGTGCCCGCGGACGAGGTTCCTGCGGTAGAAGGTAATCCTAAAATCAGAGAGGAGAAGCGGGTGTTACTGCCTTGCGTGGGGGCGGTGGCGCTCGCTCGCTACAGAACAGGGCTAGGTGCTACGTGCGGGGCATGCAGCGCTCAAAGGAAAAGAGTGGAGAGGAGGAGGAGCAGGCGAAGGAGAACAAGGCGAAGAAGGAAAAGAGTGAAGAGGAGGAGGAGGAGCAGGCGAAGGAGAACAAGGCGAAGAAGGAAAAGAGTGGAGAGGAGGAGGAGGAGCAGGCGAAGGAGAACAAGGCGAAGAAGGAAAAGGATGAGAGATGAAGAACAAGAATAAGAGAAAGAAGATGGAAGAAAAAAAAAGACGAAAAACAAGAAGACGAAAGAGAAGGAAAATAAGATGGAGAACAAGACGACGAATAAGAGAAAGAAGGTGGTAAAAAAAGGAAGAAAGAACAAGGCGATCTAGAAGACGAAAGAGAAGAAAAAGAAGATGGAGAACAAGACGACGAATGAGAGAAAGATAAAAAAAGACGAAAGAGGGAGAGAAGAAGAACAAGAAGAAAATATGATTTTGAGCAAAATCATATAACCAAATATAGTGACTAGGCATAATGATAATAATAATGATACTAAAACATTCCTTTCACTATCGTTACCATCAGTATCTTTATTAGTTATAATCATACCTAATAAAATTGTAATATGTGTGATGAGGAAAATGATGGTGATGATGAGAATGATGGTAGTGGTGATGATAGAGATGATGATGATGATGATGATGATGATGATGATGATGATGATAATGATGATGATGATAATAATAATAATGATGATGATAAGGAGGATGGTAATGGTAGTGATGGTGATGATGGTGATTAAGATTATGAAAATAATGATAATAATGAAGATGGTGATGATGATGATTAAAATAAAGGTAAGAAAAACAGTCCGAACAAAAACATTATGACAAAGCAGTGACAGCAGTGACAACAATAACAACAGTGACAACAACAATGACCTAAACAATGACCACAACTCTTAAGATATCGATTTAAAAATTACTTTGAATTTTCTTTGACCCTTGTTGTGTTTCGCTTGACATTTCTTTGTTTGACTGTTTATTAGCCATGTTGTTGTTGTTTTCGTGTGTTTGTTTTGTTTTTTCTTGCAACTTACCGCCCATTGCACAAACTTTATATGTTGCATTGCATTCACACATTCCATGTTGATGTTGCATTTCCTCGAGGTTTAATGAAATCAAGAAACACGTGCAATACAAGAGCAATGCTGATAATGATAATGATAATGATAATGATAATGATAATGACGATAAGGGTAATAATAATTACAATAATGATATTGATATTGATAATAATAATAATGATAATAATAATTATGATAATAATAACAATAGTAATAATAATAACAATAATGATATCAATAATAACAAAAATGATAATGATAACAACGCTGAAAATAATAATAACAGTAAGAGTAATGAAAGTAATAACAATGATAATAATAGTGATAAAAATGTTCATAATGACAACAAAAACCCCAGTAACAATAAAAATAATTACAAAATGAACTCAATTAAAAGGAGAGAGAGAGAGAGAGAGAGAGAGAGAGAGAGAGAGAGAGAGAGAAAGAGAGAGAGAGAAAACGTAAAGTAGCAAGAGAGCAAGAGAGAGAAAATGAAAAAGATCCCCTATGTTACCCAAAAGCGTTGCAATCATTCAATCGTCATCTAAAAAAGAAAAAGAAAAAATACATACAAGAAAACGGGCGAGATTCATTTGCATATCCATTATAGTGAATATAGTTCAATCATTTCTCAACATAGACCTCATGACTTGTGAAGACATTATAGACATCTGTTCGAAAGCAGGCGTTGGTATTCTGTGTTGCAGAGGTGTAGGAATCGTTGAGCTCAATGTAAAAATTATTCCGCTCTGAATTCATTCATTTATGCAAATTGCGTATACAAACTCAAACAAAAGACACACAGAAACAAGGACACAAAAACACGCTTACACAGTGAAAACAAAATACAAGCACGCATACAAAAATAATGAAACAAAAACACAAACATACACAAAGAAAAAAAAACGCACAATGAAACAAAAACACACGCACAAATACACAAACAAAGAACAAACTGAATATGTCATAAACTTCCCAACTTCAGTTACACTTCAGACAAACAAACAAAGATAGTTATAAATAAAAATAAATGTCGAAACAGAGAATACCAAACAAGACAAATAAACACGGAAATAAATAAATGAATAAATAATTTTCGAAATAAATACTAAGCAACAAGAAAAACAACAAACAACAACAATAAATATATATTTCTCAAACAGAAGACAAAAAAGAAAGAAAACAAAAATCCATCAACAAAGACAAACAAAAACAACAATAAATGGAATAAATCACACCAAGGAAGAAAAGTTGCAAAAAACAACAAATAATAACAAGAACAGAGACAAACACAAACCTAGAAATAGAATGAAAAGCAACGAAATTTACCAACAACAAAAACAAAAAAAAATCTTAGACAAAACAACGGAAAAGTCTCTGAATAAAGATCCTCGCCAGAGATAAACACAACAAAAAGAAAATGTAAAATAAAAAAACAACAACTTAAAAGCCTTAAAAAGAACAACAAAGAAAACTTGAATAATAATAAAAAAAAAAGAAAAAAGAAAAAAAAAAACAATCCCCAGACCAACCGACCGACCAACAAACAACAAACAAAAACAAGCCCATCCACTTTACCCCCGCACCCCCACCCCCATCTCCACCCCCATACATACCCCACACCCGCACACCCGCCACCCCTCACCCCCACCCGCCCGAGACGACTCACCCACACCCACACACCCGCCAACCCTCATCCCCCACCCTCCCCAGACGACTCACTCACCCCTCACACACCCCACCACTCACCCCTCACCCCTCCCCACCACTCACCCCCAACACATCCCCACCCACCCCTCACCCCTCACCCCAACCCTCACCCCTCCCACACCCCCCCCCTCACCCCACACCCCCCCTCACCCACCACCACACCCTCACACCCCCCACACACACCCCACACACACCCCACACACACCCCCACCCGCCCGAAACAACTCACCCGAGGCCAGGGACGACAGCGACGCCGCAGACATCTCATCCCCCTGGGCGTTGTAGTGCCTCACGTCATCCACGTCCTGGTGCTCCTCGTCCACCTGTGATAAGGCCAAGGGGGGGAGGGGGTAGGAGGAGGAGGTGAGAGAGGGAGGTAAAAGGGGGAGGGGGAGAGGGAGGAGAGGGTAGGTGGTAGGGGATGAGGGGATAGGGTGGAGGGTAGGTGAGAGGGGGAGAGGGAGGGGGGTAGGGAGGAGGTGAGAGGGGGGAGGTGAGAGGGGTAGGGAGGGGGAGGTGAGAGGGGGAGGGGGAGGTGGTAGGGAGGGGGGTAGGTGAGAGGGGGTAGGTGAGAGGGGGTAGGTGAGAGGGAGGAGGTGAGAGAGGGAGGTGAGAGATGGAGGGAGGGGGTAGGTGAGAGGGGGTAGGGAGAGGGGGAGGGAGGGGGGTAGGTGGTAGGAGGGTAGGGAGTAGGGTAGGCGGTAGGAAAGGGGTATGAAGGGGTTACAGAGAGGGAGAGAGGGTAGGGGGTAGGGATGGAAAGAATAGAGGAGAGAGAGAGAGAGAACATATGTCAGCATTTCTTCAAATACACAAAAAATGTTCTTGTTTCAGTATTACGTTTCTTTTATGCGAAGGAAAACAGAAATAAACTCTTGGACATAAAACAGATATTAAATAAAGAAGAATTTTTTTTTCCCAATCTTTTACCAAAATAGGGTTGGCTGTTTGCTTCAACTGGAGTTTGAAAAAGTTTAAAAATAGTCATTTAAACGCGAACTCTTACAATGAAAGAAACAAACAAACACATGCTTCTTCCCTAGCCTTTTTTTTCGTTTTTATTTTTATCTTTTGATAAAGGATAATTCGATGCTCAATCATAATTATGTTTGAAAAAGTTTATAATAGCTCTTTGGTCATTAAAAGAAGAACAGGAGTATTTATAACAAATATATACAGACACACACAGATATAACTTCCTCCAACGCATACGCACATACATACACTCAAACACACACAACCACACACACACACACACACACATGCACAGAACTCCCTCCTACCCCCCCACCCCCCACCAACCCTTACCCCCTACCCCCACCCCACCGATAAACACCCCACTTTCACGCTTCAAATCCAGCTGATCACCCCCCCTCCCCCCTCCTCTCCCCCCCCTCCCCACGAACTGTCCCGCTGCCATACAAT
>BOPN01001641.1:165868-168368 GCA_017312705.2 Penaeus japonicus
CGACGGCGGGGGGCGTGAGCGTCCACCTGTAGGAGGCAGACAGCTTCCTGAAGCTCGACATGGCTGCTAATCCGCCGAGCTGGAGCGGCCCCTGGACGTTCAGCAGGTGACTCGGGCTCCTGGACGTCCTCGGGAGGTTCGAGGCCCTCCTGCAGGGGACGGGGTCCTCCTTGGTCGCGTTCACGCCGCAGTCGATCACCTCGAACACGACCTCGTCCCTGTCCCACGAGAGCAAGAACTCGAACGTCCGCTCGAAGTTCTGCTCGAGGGGGAGGGCGAGGGTCAGCGTCCCCGAGCCGAGGTCTAGGTACGCCTCCAACGTCCACCGGTTGAGGAACACGTACAGGAAGTCCCTCGGGTAACCCGTCCACGGACTGGTCACCGTCGGGCCCGCGTAGAGCAGGACCCCGCTGGCGTCGTTGGTCTCGAACACCATGGAGAAGGAGGAGTTCTCGCACGCGTTCGGCGGTTCGTACCAGGCGAAGCCGCGTTCGAACCTCGCCGTCATGAGCTCGCAGCGAGGGCCGTAGTTGCTGTCGTCCAAACAGGCGCACGTGAGGGTCCTGTTCACCTCGAGGCAAGTCCCGCCGTTGTAGCAGTAGTCCTCGGAGCATTCTGAAGGCACGGATTCGCCGCAACCACAAGCGTAGTCGTCTGTGATGTCCACCCCGACCATGGTGGACGTCTCGCTGGCGACCACTAAGGGGGAGGTGAGGTTCGGCCGCATCGTGTGCTGGCAGCTGCGGTCGCCACACGGAGATAGCTCCTCGTACAGACACAGGTTCATGTCAATCAAGAGTATCTCAACGCCTAGAGACTCCGCCACCTGGAATTGCAAAAAAGAAGAAAAAAAAATAACGATAGACAAAATATTCATTCATAATACTATATATTATAAAACCAGGTGACATTCCACTGTCATATCAGCTTGATAAACACGGTGATATCATACTCTCTGTCTACGTTGTAACATGATAGCGTTTAGTCGAGCGGCCGAGTAGTACGGAGAGCTGTGGCAGTTGTATCTAACATCCACACCGCCATCCACATCCCGGAGTGTGAAGATATCCACTTGATGCTCACTGATGCTGTGGAGATTCGCAATCTCTCTCTTGAGGCGTTTGTATAAGCTCTCGCCACCCTCTGTGCCATCCTGCACAAACGCAAGGCATAGCAATTGTAGGAACGTTGTTGAAAAGATGGACATCTATCATGATAACAATCCTACTTGCTATTCCCACATGTTTTACCACAATATTAATTCGGGAGTTTTAGATTGCTTTTTATTTGACTTATACTTATTTATCATTCAAAACACACTCGCAAGCAAACAGCAAATCATATCTTTGTATTATCCTTGACATATCGTTACTCTTTTCTTTCTATTCCTCCCATCCCTTCTGACACAAACCACAATCACAGCACCATTTTTTTTTTTTTGTAAACTTCTACTTTCTCATTGCTTCTCTTAACCCCCCTCCCTCCTCCCCCCTCCCTCTCCTAAACCCCCTAAACCTTCCCATCAACCCCCATCACCTTCCCCTCAACCCCCCTCCCCCCCTCCCCCCTCCCCCTCCCTCTCCTGAACCCCCTTAACCTTCCCATCAGCCGCCATCACCTTCCCCCTCAACCCCCTCCCCCCTCCCCCTCCTGAACCCCCTAAACCTTCCCCCTCAACCCCCACCCCCTCCCCCCTCCCTCTCCTGAACCCCCAAAACCTTCCCATCAACCACCATCACCTTCCTCCTCAACCCCCTCCCCTCCCCTTCCCCCCCTCAACCCCCCCTCCTCCCCTCCCCTTTCCCCTTCCCCCCCTCAACCCCCTTTCCCCCCTCCCCCCTCCTCCTCCTCCACCTCCTCACACCCTCCAACACAAGCCACGATCAATGCAAGCATCTGAGACTTGATTTATATCCCCCATCCGACGGGCAGGAGGGGCAATAACTCATAAACTCTCACGCTCTTCATCATCTCCTTTGCCGTGATGCTGGAGATTCTGAGAGACCCTGACTGCAGCACAGCATCCGGCGTCAGGTCAACGACGCTCACTCTCTCACGCCCCGATGGCATCCTCTCCTCTCTCATGTCCCGTACCTGTGGGAAAGGAAGATAAGGGGAAGGGGAAGGAAAAGGGAGGAGAAGAGGGATGAGGAGGGGGGAGGGGGAAAGGGAAAGGGAAGGGGAAGGGGAAGGGGAAGGGGAAGGGGAAGAGGAAGGGGAAGGGGAAGGGGAAGGGGAAGGGGGAGGGGAAGGGGAAGGGGAAGGGGAAGGGGGAGGGGAAAGGGGAAGGAGGGGAAGGGGAAGGGGGAGGAGAAGGAGAAGGGGAAGGGGAAGGGGGAGCAAAGGAGAAGGGGAAGGAGGAGGGGAAGGGGAAGGGGAAGGGGAAAGGGTAGGGGAAGGGGAAGGGGAAAGGAGGAGAAGGGGAAGGAGAAGGGGGAGAGGGAGGGGGAAGGAGACGGGGAAGGGGAAGGGGAAGGGGAAGGGGATACGGGTGTCTTTA
>BOPN01001641.1:173368-175868 GCA_017312705.2 Penaeus japonicus
CATGGTGCCTCGTGTGGCGGCTTCGCGATCCAGGCACTGTGTGGAGCCGTGGGGGTGGAAGCGTAAAGGAGAGCGTGTTAATGGTTTTGGGTTTGTTTCTCTTTCTGTCTTTCTCTCTCTCTTTCTCTCTCTCTCTCTCTCTCTCTCTCTCTCTCTCTCTCTCTCTCTCGCGTTCTCCTTTGCAATAACATTCTCTCTTCCTCCTTCCTTATCTCACTCTCACTCACTCAATCACACACACACACACACTCTCTCTCTCTCTCTCTTTCTCCTTCCTTCTCTCACTTTCACTCACTCACACACACCAACAAACACACACACACACTCTCTCTCTCTCTCAATACTAATTCCCTCTCTCTCTCCTTCTCTATCTCACCCACTCCCTCTATCTCTCCTGCTCTATCTAACTCACTCACTCACTCCCTCCCTCCCTCCCTCTCTCTCTCTCACTCCCTACCTCCTTTATCTCATTCATTCTCTCTCTACCCCTCCCCCTCCCCCTCCCCCTTTCCCATCTTCCTTCTCACCCCTCCCTTCATTTCTCTCTCTCTCTCTCTCTCTCTCTCTCTCTCTCTCTCTCTCTCTCTCTCTCTCTCTCTCTCTCTCTCTCTCTCTCTCTCTCTCTCTCTCTCTCTCTCTCTCTCTCTCTCTCTCTCTCTCTCTCTCTCTCTCTCTCACTCTCTCTCTCTCTCTCTCTCTCTCTCTCTCTCTCTCTCTCTCTCTCTCACTCCCTACCTCCTCTATCTCAATCATTCTTCTTCTGCCCTTCCCCTTTCCCACCCCTTCATTCCTATCTCTCTCTCCCTCTCTCTCTCTCTCTCTTTCTCTCTCTTTCTACCTCTCTCTCTCTCTCTCTCTCTCTCTCTCTCTCTCTCTCTCTCTCTCTCTCTCTCCCTCCCTCCTTCCCTCAAACATCACAAACATCCCGAGTACTCACGCCCTTGATCGTAAGGTTCCCAGTCGTGGCACCGATAGTGAAGTTTCGAAGTTCATCGGGCGACAGGTAATACAGGATGTTTTGGTTGGCTCTGTGGGGCAAGTCTGGATCTATGGCTGATACCTGATGAGAAGGGAAGTGGAGGGGAATAAAAGAAAACATTGATGAATGGGTAATTATTGTTATCGTGTTTTGATATATTGGGAGAAAAGAGGACAGTAGGGATGGTCATATAGTTTTTTATTTTTTATTTTTTATTTATTTATTTATTATTTTTTTTTATCCAAGGGAAAGAGCGTTTGGAAATCGTGAAGGTATTGATGTGGGAGATGTTTTACTTGGATTTGGTAATGCGTATGGTATTAGAAGTGATGTTATGTCATACATACATTCCAATCTGAAATGGAGGTGGATTCTTGGAACGAGTTATAATGCAAATTATCATTATTGTAATTCAAACTTAGGCTGCAGCCCAAGTCGTAAACCCCCTGATTATACATTTTTAAAAATGATATTCTTATTATGATAATACTGCGGTGGAAAGCCTGTATATAGAACAGACTTTCGTACTCTGTTACGAAAACTCTCTCAGAGTTTCTGGGTTAATGTTAATCGTGTAGTTTATCCTTGTGGTTAAGGTACGACTTCAGGGGGTAGCACGACAGGTGGCGGAGGAACAGAAAAAGGTTGTTGAAGATAGAAAAAAAATCATATATATATATATATATATATAGATAGATAGATAGATAAACTGCCTAAGTCTCTGTATAAAAGGTCTATGGACACATATATACCATCAAGTTCAAATACAAGAACAGATAGACAGATAAGAGAGAAAAATGCAAATGTCATCCTTTCAAAAGTAAATATCATAAAAACTCCTCTTTAGCTTAGTTAAAGAGAGTGGGCAATTGGGTTGGAGTAAAGGGTTAAAGAACAACCCCAAGATTCCAACCTTGGAATAATACGGTACAACATCTAACTCACCTTTGGATGATATGGTATAATAATCAACCTCTACAGTGAATATAAAACACCTTCTAATTTACTCACAAGGTGTCGTCTGGTCAAAAGTGAACGAATAGATGAGTCATGAACGTGGTGACATGAGGCATAAACTTGTACTATGATTTCAGTTACGGAAATTGTGGTTAAATATTAAACTGAACGACACCCAAGCCTAGATCCGTAACTAAGAACACTCAAGGACTTCGTGAACCAAAAGCGACAGACGTCTGTTCTTAAGAAGAAGACTCTTACTCACCTTCCCGAAAGTGACGTCGCAGTCGGTGTTCTCGGTGACGGTGAAGGTGTAGTTGGCTCGCTCGAACACCGGCTGGAGGTCGTTCACGTTCGTCACGGCGATCGTGATCTCGGTCTCCGCCGGGGCGTTCGCGCCGTCGTTCACGCGCACGCGCATCGTGAACTGGGGGCGGGAGAGGGGCGGGGGTGAGTGGGGGAGTCATGGACGTTTCTTCGAAGTGAGGGGCGGAGGTGAGTGGGGGAGTCATGGACGTGTCTTCCAACTGAGGGGCGGAGGTGAGTGGGGGAGTCATGGACGTG
>BOPN01001641.1:188368-203368 GCA_017312705.2 Penaeus japonicus
GATTATGATAATATGTTGCAGAGATTTTTTCTTTTCTTTTTTTCTGCAAGTGGCGTGATTGTGCTTATGTGTGTGTTAGGGGGTGAGGGGGCTTGTGTGTTTTTTTTTTGTTTGTTTGTTTGTTTGTTTTGTTTATATATGTTTGTGCTTGGTTATTTGTTTGCATATTGGTATGAACGTACATAAGAAAGAAAAAAAGAGACAAAAATAGACTGATAGACAAATAATCTCATCCCCTCCACCCCTCCCTCTCCCCCACCTCCCCCATCCACCCCACTTCCCCCCACCCCAATCCCCCTCTCCCCACACCTCCACCCCACACACCCCAATCCCGCTCCCTTTCCCACCTCCCCAACCTACCTGCCTGAACTGCGGCGACGTATCCTTGTCAACGGCCTTAATGGTGGTGATAAGCGCCCTCTCCGCATTCTCCACCAGGGACCCGTCGAAGAGCTGGAGCAGCGGGGCGTTGTCGTTCACGTCCACGATGTCCACCAGGAGCTGCTTGTCCACGCGGGCGTTCTGGTCGTTCTGTTTGGGGGAGGGGATAGGAGGGGAGAGGGAGAGGGATGTGGTTAGTGTTATCATTGCTCTTAATGATTTGTTGCATTAAATGAAAGAAATGAAAAAAAAACAAAAAAACACGTGCACGCACACACACACACAAACACACACACACACACACTCACACACACACACATACATATATATATATATATATATATATATATATATATATATATATATATATATATATATATATACATATATATATATATATATATATATATATATATATATATATATATATATATATATATATATATATATATGAATTAACAAATAACTAGACTGATATGTCACTAAATAACAAAACAATAAATGCAATTTCACTTTGGGTTTTACAAACTTCTACATCAAAGCGATGGAGGTTAAGAAGCGTGAGGACCCAAGTTGAAAGTTTATCAATTATGCCTCTCCTTATTTATTCATCCTTTTCTTCGCATATTCGTTGATCTTTATTGCTCTTATTATCACTAGTCTTATCTTCTTATCTTATTTATTCTTCTCTCTTTTCCACTGTTGTCGATTGCGTGTGGGAAGATGAGAACGTGAGAGTTATAGTGTTATTTCTTTGATCTTATTCGTCTAATTATCTATCCATATTCAGTTAGATGTCTATCATAATGAATATCTTAATAATACATTCTTTCTTCTTTGTATTGCGATATTGTCGACACTTCCCCGAGATCTTGCACATATATATGAAAATAAAAGTTATCAACTTTTTTTTCTTTTCTTTTCTTTCGTAACGTATGTTTGAATACAGACAGACATTCAGACACATACATATTGCTATCGCAAGCTCTCAACACATCACAGGACGATTCATAACCGTTGGAAGAGAAGGATGGAGGTCCGTTGTATATACGTCCCTCTCATTAGCAAGATCTGTAGAGAGATGCCATCACGTAGCAAAAGGATCTAAGCTGCCAGGGTAACACACACACACACACACACACACACACACACACACACACACACATTTTACCCTCTGTTCCCACTCACTCACTCTCTCTCTCTCTCTCTCTCTCTCTCTCTCTCTCTCTCTCTCTCTCTCTCTCTCTCTCACGCACACACACACACACACACACACACACACACACACACACGCATCCACCGTACCTTCTATTCACACACACAGAGAACCAGGAACCAACGCAACTTACAAAGACACACACATTACGTTTCAAGGACTTCGGAGATAAAATCAAATATTAGCTTTAGCGAAAACACCGCCGCCGTTATTGAAGGGAAAAGGGAAGCGGGTATGTGTGTGTGTGTGTGTGTGTGTGTGTGTGTGTGTGTGTGTGTGTGTGTGTGTGTGTGTGTGTGTGTGTGTGTGTGTGTGTGTGTGTGTGTGTGTGTGTGTGTGTTCATACATTCCTTTGGTAGTTCGAGGCTTCGTTCAAGGGGGTTCGAAAACGGGTTTCGATTCGTCTCTCCGTTTTCTTCTGGTGTTCTTTATTTTTTTTTATTTATTATTTTTTTTTTTTTAAGGTTTTTTGGTATATTGATTGGTGATGTATCTTAGTATAGGTTCTCTTTATTTTTCTCTCTTCATTTCTGTCTGGTTCTTGTTTGATCTCACCTCTCTCTCTCATTCTCTCTCTCTTTCTTTCTTTCTCTCTTCTCTTTCTTTCTCTCTCTTTTCTCTTTCTTTCTCTTTTTCTCTCACTCATTCTCTCTCTCTCTCTCTCTCTCTCTCTCTCTCTCTCTCTCTCTCTCTCTCTCTCTCTCTCTCTCTCTCTCTCTCTCTCTCTCTCTCTCTCTCTCTCTCTCTCTCTCTCTCTCTCTCTCTCTCTCTCTCTCTCTCCCTCTCTGGAACGCAACCTAGATCTGAAACATAGGTTTTGTACCCCTTCAATTAACACAAAGTACACCAATCTCTTAAGAGCAAGAGCTTGTGCAAACATCCATCGTTAGAATTTTATGAACTGTGACCGCCTTCAGTTTGCTCAAAAGATCTTTTACGTACTACATATTAATTGTTCATTTTCATTTGTTAAAGAAGAAGAAAAGAAAAAAGAGGATGTGGGTTAATAGTTATCCTTAACTTTATTATTTTTGTTGTTATTATCAATTTTTGTCATTATAATCTTTTATTTTTATCATCAGCAGTGATGGTAGCTGTACTGTTATTACTACATTCTTATTTTTATTATTATTATTATTATTATCATTATTATTGTTGTTGTTATCCTAATAATCATCATCACCTTTACCATATTTACGATCATTTTTCCTACTTTTACTTCTACTACAATCACCCTCATTAACAACAGTAGTTGTGCTTGTATCATTTATTTATTATTCAGTGAGCAATGTTGCATATCCTCATAATAAATGCAACTTGAAGCTTATTCCATAAATGTATTCAATAATCATCAAAATTTCACAGACACTTATTAATTTTTCAAAATTTCCACTTGTACATTTGACAAGCGGTCATTTTTTTTTAACGTCAGAATCCCCAAATGAAAACTGCATTATTTATTGTATATATAAATTTATGCTTTACATTACGATCGACAAATGCATGATTTCATCTCACTGGCGGTGGATGAGAGGGAAAAAAACATGGAATTAGATTGTTATAAATAGATATTACAAAATGTTATGTTTTACGAGATACACTATTTACTGTTGCAGAAGTGAAAAAGAAAAATAAATGTGTTATAAAAAATGAATTTGTAGGTTATACACGAGTATAAACACTTCGATAAATAAATACTTACGTAAATAAATAAGTATACATACATATACATACATATATATATATATATATATATATATATATATATATATATATATAAATATATATATATATATATATATAAATATATATATATATATATATATATATATATATATATATATATATATATATATATATATATATATATATACACACACACACACACACACACTACACACATGTAAATAAAGAGCATATTAACGAATAAGAGGGGAAAGTTAATAAACATACGGATCTTTTGATCGTTTCATCTGAATAAACAAATAAATAGTTAAATCAGCGTTTGAAGGTCTTTATTAAGGAAAGACGAACAAAAGCTACCCGTGTATTCAGACATATGCTATATACAGACATACTTACGTACATCAACACACACACATACACACACATTCTCTCTCTCTCAAGCGCGTACATCAAACACACGTACCCCCCTCCCCCTCCCACACACACACACAAACACACACACACACACATACACACACACACACACACACACAAAGGAATTTACACCAATCATTAAACATCAGACCAATGGAAAATCAAATGTAAAAATAACCTACAAAATAAACAAAGGAAAGAAAAAAGATCAGGCCAAAACAAAATAATAATAATAATGATAATAATAATAATAATAATAATAATAATAATAATAATAATAATAATAATAAAGACTTAAATAAAAAATGCATGATTCCTGCCAGACAAAAATCTCGGCTCCTCGACTCACCACGACCTGAAGGAGGAGGTTGTACGACTCGACTGACTCGTAGTCGAGGTTCCTTGTGGCGACGAAGATGCTGACGCCGGAGCTGTCGACGCACGCGGAGCTCGAGTCCGGGAGCCGTCTGCGAGGAGGAGGAGGAGGGGGAGGAGAAGGAGGAGGGGAGGGGGAGGGGGAGGAGGAAGTAGGAGGAGGAGAAGAAGAAGGAGGAGGAGGAGAAGGAAGTAGGAGGAGGAGGAGGAAGAGGAGGGGGAGGAGGGGAGGTGGTGGTGGAGGAGGAGGAGGAGGGGGAGGAGGAGGAAGAGGAGGAGGAGGAGGAGGGGGAGGAGAAGAAGAAGAAGAAGAAGGAGGAAGAGGAGGAGGAGGAGGAAGAGGTCGATTAGATATTGTTCAATGCAATGAAGTAGATTTAATCAAATTTCTCTTACGTCTAGTTGTTATTATAGATAAAAGGACTTTTGATCTCGAATCAGGGAACCGCTGACAGAGAATAGGTTAATAATTCGGCAAACTGTCTGAGGATCATATTTATTGCTTGTTATTTAATTGCATTGGGATTTTAGATCGTTAGTATTATTGTAGAGAAGAAAATATTTTTAAAAAAGGCGCGAAATTTAAGGTTGGGAACTTTTAGCTACGGTAAGTTGATATATGTGTTTCCTTATTTTGTGTTAACGTTTAGTTTACTTGTTATAAGTTGACAGATGAAATCTATACTAATACTTTTGTTCATTTCAGAAAAAAAATAGAAACTCCCCAAAAGTTCCACAAATTTGCAAAAAAATGCAAAGATTACTACCCGTCAATGGTGCAAATTATTAGTAAATAAAACGTGACTCGAAACTTCCCGTTTTCTATATCTATTTACAATCAAGTATCAAAAAGTCATTAATCACCTCTTACTATTAATCAGAACAATTCAATCGGCTTCCATGACCATCAATCACTATCAGAGAAGCCGATTATATCGTTATTTTCTTATAAAAAAAAAAAAAAAAAAAAAAAAAAAAAAAAAAAAAAAAAAAAAAAAAAAAAAAAAAAAAAAAAAAAAAAAAAAAAAAAAAAAAAAAAAAAAAAAAAAAAACGTGTCCGTTTCCTCACCTGAGCGCAAAAGTTCCGTCCGAATTCGTGTCTCGAGTGTTGCCGTTGATAAGAGTGAAGTACACGTTCGGACTGTCGGCTAGGTTCGATCTGAAAGAGAAGGGGGGAGGGAGGGGGGGAGGGGGAGGAAAATAGATGAATTGATGAGTAAAAACGGAATATAAGAGGGAGAAATGGGAACGAAAGGGTTTAATTGGCGTGATTTTTGGTTGTTTAGTCAATTGTTATGTGTTATGTGGCGGTGGCTGTCATGTTTGATTACGAAGGGGGGGGGGTACATTTACTTTGTTTTTACTTTATTCTTCCGCATTTTAATGAAAGTTTGTACTCGCCACTTACTGCGTCACTGTACATTCTACACTTTACACTTAACGTTCACACATCACTTTCTAAACCCCACCTATCCCCCCCCCCCTCTCCATCTTCCACCACCCCTATTCCCTCTCCCCCCCCATCCATCCCCTACTTTCCACCCACTTACCTACATCATTTACCTCTCACCACCTTATGAACCCCCCCTCCCCCCTCCCCCCTTCTCCTTTCCCCCTTTATCCTCCTCCCTCCCCTTTACCGTTCTCCCTACCCCCCTCCTCTAACCTCCATCTTCCACTTCCCACCACCTTCCTCCCCCTTCCCTCTCCATCTTCCCTACTCTTCACTCCCCCCTCCCCCCTCCACCCCTTCCTCTTTCACCCCTCCTTCTTACCCCCTTCCCCCTCCATCCACTCCTTCCCCTTCCCCCCTCCTACCACCCACCACCNGAGAGAGAGAGAGAGAGAGAGAGAGAGAGAGAGAGAAAGAGAGAGAGAGAAAGAGAGAGACAGAAAGAGAGAGCGAGAGAGAGAACCCTTACATCACCATGCAAGCATATATTACGGAAGATCTCTCCGTCTTTTGAAATTCCTTCATCTAAGAAAACGAGACGAGGGGAGAGAAGAGGAAAGATGAAAAAAAAAATTGGAGGAGAGAGAGGAAGAGAGGTCAAAGGAGGAGGAGGAGGAGGAGCGAGGGACTTGATCCAATACGCGGTCAGGGGATCCTACCTACGCTGAGGGAGGAAAGGTTAATCATCTAGCTCCTGCTTGAGGGGAGAGGGAGGACGGAGTGTTAATTACTGTTTCCTCTGAAAACATGGGAGAGAGAGAGGGAGAGGGAGAGGGAGAGAGGGAGGGAGGGAGAGAGGGAGAGAGGGAGAGAGAGAGAGAGGGAGGGAGGGAGAGAGAGAGAGAGAGGGAGAGGGAGGGAGGGAGGGAGGGGGGGAGGGAGGGAGGGAGGGAGAGAGAGAGAGAGAGAGGGAGGGAGGGAGGGAGGGAGGGAGGGAGGAAGGGAGAGAGAGAGAGAGAGAGAGAGAGAGAGAGAGAGAGAGAGAGAGAGAGAGAGAGAGAGAGAGAGAGAGAGAGAGAGAGAGAGAGAGAGAGAGAGAGAGAGAGAGAGAGAGAGAGAGAGAGAGAGAGAGAGAGAGAGAGAGAGAGAGAGAGGAGGGGGAGGAGAGAGAGAAGGAAAGTTGGCTACTTCTTATTCGTTTTCTTTTTCTTTTTTTCATCCACAAATGGACAAAAAGAAGAAAAAATGGGAATAAGTAGAGGAAGAAGAAAAAAGAAAGAAAAATGAAATATATTAAAGTCACCCCTTTAATCGCCATATGGTACTCTTCGACCTCTTCTTGATAGGATAAAAAAAAAAAATAATAAAAAAAAAAAAAAAAAAAATAATGATAATAAAAAAAAGTACGGGAGAAAGGAAAAGAAAGGGGGTAATAATCAACAAAGGAAGGAAGCGAAAGGAGCGAAGGAAGGATACAATAAAGGAGGAAACGCCTCACCTAGAACGCCATCCGTGACCACCTCCCAATCATTAAAAAAAAAAAAAAAAAAAAAAAAAAAAAAAAAAAAAAAAGGAGAAGAACACGGAAGAAATAAAGAGAAAGAGGTGATAAAAGAGGAGAGAAATCCTCACCTGGGACGCCATCCGTGACCACCTCCCGATCATAAAAAAGAAGGAGAAGAATACGAGAAGGAGAAGAAAGAAAGAGGTAACAAAGGAGGAGAAGCCTCATCTAGAACGCCATCCGTGACCACCTCCCAGTCATAAAAAAAAAAAAAAAAAAAAAAAAAAAAAAAGAGGGAGAAAAATACGGGAGAAATAAAGAGAAAGAGGCAATAAAAGAGGAGAGAAATCCTCACCTGGGACGCCATCCGTGACCTGGATCGGCACGCGGTACTGCTTGACCTCCTCCCGGTCGAGCGGGCGCGTCGTCCACAGCTCCCCGTTGGGCTTCAGCTCGAACTTGGTCCGCACGTCTTCGGTGGCGAGGGCGTCGAAGGCGTACGTCAGCTGGGGGGGAGAGGGGAGGGAGACAGAGGGGGATTGGGGAGGGGGAGAGGGAGAGGGAGATGGGAGGAGGGCAGGGGGGAGGGGAGGGGAGAGGGATAAGGGAGGGATGGAGGGGTAAGGGAGGGGGGAGGGGGAGAGGGGGGAGGGGGAGAGGGGTAAGGGAGGGGGGGAGGGGTATGGGAGAGGGAGGGGGGAAGGAGAGGGGTAAGGGAGGGAGAGAGGGGTAAGAGAGGAGGGGAGAGGGGTAAGGGAGGGGGGAGAGGGAGAGGGGAAGGGGAGAGGGGTAAGGGAAGGGAGGGGGAGAGGGGTATGGGAGAGGGAGGGGGCGGAGGAGAGGTGTAAGGGAGGGAGGGAGGGGGTGGGGGAGAGGGGTAAGGAAGGGGGGGAGGAGAAGAGGGGTAAGGGAGGGGGGAGAGGGGTAAGGGAGGGGTAAGGGAGGAGTGGGGAGGGGAGAGGGAGAGGGGTAAGGGAGGGGGGAGGGGAGAGGGGGTGGAGGAGAGGGGTAAGGGAGGGGGGAGAGGGGTAAGGGAGGGAGGGAGGAGGGTATAGGAGGGAGGAGGGGGTATAGGAGGGATGGAGGAGGGAGGGGGAGGAGGAGGGGGGGAGAGGGAGAGGGAGAGGGGAAGGGGAGGGAGGGGGAGAGGGGTAAGGGAAGGGAGAGGGGAGGGGGGAGGGAGGGGGGAAGGGCGAGGGAGGGGGAGAGGGAGAGAGGTAAGGGAGGGGGAGAGGGGTAAGGGAGGGGGGAGAGGGGAAGGGAGAGGGGTAAGGGAGGAGGGAGGAGGAGGGAGGGAGGAGGAGAGGGGAAGGGAGGGAGAGGGGTAAGAGAGGGGGGAGGGGAAGGGAGGGAGAGAGGGGTAAGAGAGGGGAGAGGGGTAAGGGAGGGGGGAAGGAGGAGAGGGATAAGGGAGGGGGGAGGGGAAACGTTTATTAGGGAACGTTTTGTGGTTTTGTGGATGCGTGGTGGTGATAGTGATGACTCTTGCAATGATTAAACTGTGGTGGTGATAGTGATGACTCTTACTATAATTATATTGTAGTGGTGATATCATGGTAATCAAATGACGATAGGTATAGTTTTAGTAATGGTAATAGTAATAGGGGACATCTTAACCAGGGAATATTTTGTGGTTGGATGTGTGGTGATTAGTGGTAGTGATGATTATTGTAATATTGATGATTGGTAATAATGATAATGACATTATTACAATTATACTGTGATTATACTATTGTGATATGATAATGATAGTTGTAATAGTGAGGATGGTGATGATGATGATACCAGTAGTTCATTCATAAATTGGTGATGTTATTGTGATAATATAGTAATGAAAATTGCAATAACCTAATGAAAAGGGTGATGATAATACCGAAAGGGGATGATGAAAATCAAGGAAATAGCAAGCGTAATAATAAGAGTGATAGTGGTGGTAGTGATAGTAATAATGATGATGATGATAAATAATGATAAAGACAAGAACAAAAACTATAAGAATAATAGGAAGAACAATTGAAGAAAGCAAGAACAAGAACAAGCATAGCAGTAACAAATGATGATGATGATGTTGATAATGGCGGTGATGATGATGAAGGTGATGATGATGATGAGAATGTAGATGATGACGATGAGGATGGTGACGATTATAAAGACAAAGACAAAAACGGAGACGAAGAAAAAGATACAAATGCCAATGACGACAACAAACAAAACAAACCCACAAAACAAAACCAAAAACAAGCCAAGCCATAAATAAACCACAAACAAGCCACAAACAAAACCAAGCCAAGCCACAAACAACCCACAAACAACCCACAAACAAGCCAAACCACAAAACAAAACCAAGCCACAAACAACCCACAAAACAAAACAAAACCAAGCCAACCCACAAACAACCCACAAAACAAAACAAAACCAAGCCAACCCACAAACAAGACACAAAACAAACCGAAGCCACAAACAACCCACAAAACAAAACAAAACCAAGCCAACCCACAAACAACCCACAAAACAAAACAAAACCAAGCCAACCCACAAACAAGACACAAAACAAACCGAAGCCACAAACAACCCACAAAACAAAACAAAACCAAGCCAACCCACAAACCAACCCACAAAACAAAACAAAACAAAACCAACCCACAAACCAAGCCAACCCACAACCAACCCACAAAACAAAACACAAAACAAAACACCCACAAACCAAGCCAACCCACAAACAACCCACAAAACAAAACCAAGCCAACCCACAACCCAACCCACAAAACAAAACAAAACCAACCCAACACACAAACCAAACAAACCACAAACAAAACCAAGCCAAGCCACAAACAACCCACAAACAACCCAACCCACAAACCAACCCACAAAACAAAACAAAACAAAACCAACCCACAAACCAAGCCAACCCACAAACAACCCACAAAACAAAACCAACCCACAAACCAAGCCAACCCACAAACAACCCAACCCACAAACAACCCACAACCCAACCCACAACCCAAACCCCCAAAACCAACCTCCCTGAACTCCGGCGACGCATCGAGATCAACGGCAACGATGGTGGTGATGAGCGCCCCGTCCGCGTTCTCCACCACGGCGCCGTCGAAGGGCTGCAGCAGCGGGGCGTTGTCGTTCACGTCCGCGATCGACACGGGGATGCGCTTGTCCACGCGGGCGTTCTGGTCGTTCTGTTTGGGGGGGAGGGGGAGGAGGAGGGAGGGGGAGAGGGTGGGAGAGAGTGGGAGAGGGTGAGGGGGGGAGAGGGGGGTGGGAAAGGGAGGGAGCGAGAGGGATGTGGTTAGTGTTATCATTGTTCGAAATTATTTGTTGCATTAAATGAAAAAACGAAAAGAATACAAAAACACGTTCACGCGCACACACACACACACACAAACACACACACACACACAGGCACGCACACACACACACAAATATATATATATATATATATATATATATATATATATATATATATATGAATTACATAAATAACTAGACTGATACGTAACTAAATAACAAAACAAAAAAATGCGATTTCACTTTGGGTTTTACAAACTTCTACATCAAAGCGATGGAGGTTAAGAAGCGTGAGGACCCAAGTTGAAAGTTTATCAATTATGCCTCTCCTTATTTATTCATCCTTTTCTTCGCATATTCACTGATCTTTATTGCTCTTATTATCACTAGTCTTATCTTCTGATCTTATTTATTCTTCTCTCTTTTCCACTGTTGTCGTTCGCGTGGGGGAAGATCAGAACGTGAGAGTTATAGTGTTATTTCTTTGATCTTATTCGTCTAATTATCTATCCATATTCAGTTAGATGTCTATCATAATGAATATCTTAATAATACATTCTTTCTTCTTTGTATTGCGATATTGTCGACACTTCCCCGAGATCCTGCACATATATATGAAAATAAAAGTTATCAACTTTTTTTCTTTCTTTCTTTCGTAACGTATGTTTGAATACAGACAGACATTCCGACACATACATATTACTATCGCAAGCCTTCAAACACATCACAGGACGATTCATAACAGTTGGAAGAGAAGGATGGGGGCCTGTTGTATATACGTCCCTCTCATTAGCAAGATCTGTAGAGAGATGCCATCACGTAGCAAAAGGATCTAAGCTGCCAGGGTAACACACACACGCGCACATACACATACACATTTTACCTTCTGTTCTCACTCACTCACTATCTCTCATTCACTCACTCACTCTCTCTCTCTCTCTCTCTCTCTCTCTCTCTCTCTCGCTCTCTCTCTCTCTCACACACACACACATATTGTACCCTTTATTCACACACACACACATACACACACACACATATTGTACCTTCTATTCACACACACACACACATATTTTACCTTCTGTTCTCACTCACTCACTCCCTATCTCTCTCTCTCTCTCTCTCTCTCACGCACACACACACACACACACACACACACACACACACACACACATCCACCGTACCTTCTATTCACACACACAGAGAACCAGGAACCAACGCAAATTACAAAGACACACACATTACGTTTCAAGGACTTCGGAGATAAAATCAAATATTAGCTTTAGCGAAAACACCGCCGCCGTTATTGAAGGGAAAAGGGAAGCGGGTATGTGTGTGTGTGTGTGTGTGTGTGTGTGTGTGTGTGTGTGTGTGTGTGTGTGTGTGTGTGTGTGTGTGTGTGTGTGTGTGTGTGTGTGTGTGTGTGTGTGTGCAGTTCATACATTCCTTTGGTAGTTCGAGGCCTCGTTCAAGGGGTTCGGAAAACGGGTTTCGATTCGTCTCTCCGTTTTCTTCTGGTGTTCTTTATTTTTTTTTATTTATTATTTTTTTTTTTTTAAGGTTTTTTGGTATATTGATTGGTGATGTATCTTAGTATAGGTTCTCTTTATTTTTCTCTCTTCATTTCTGTCTGGTTCTTGTTTGATCTCACCTCTCTCTCTCATTCTCTCTTTCTTTCTTTCTCTCTTCTCTTTCTTTCTCTCTCTTTTCTCTTTCTTTCTCTTTTTCTCTCACTCATTCTCTCTCTCTCTCTCTCTCTCTCATTTCCTCTCTCCCTCTCTCTCTCTCATTCTCTCTCACTCATTCTCTCTCTCTCTCTGTCTCTCTCTGTCTCTCTCTCTCTCTCTCTCTCTCTCTCTCTCTCTCTCTCTCTCCCTCTCTGGAACGCAACCTAGATCTGAAACATAGGTTTTGTACCCTTCACTCAACACAAAGTACACCAATCTCTTAAGAGCAAGAGCTTGTGCAAACATCCATCGTTAGAATTTTATGAACTGTGACCGCCTTCAGTTTGCTCAAAAGATCTTTTACGTACTACATATTAATTGTTCATTTTCATTTGTTAAAGAAGAAGAAAAAGAAAAAAAAGAGTGGATGTGGGTTAATAGTTATCCTTAACTTTATTATTTTTGTTGTTATTATCAATTTTTGTCATTATAATCTTTTATTTTTATCATCAGCAGTGATGGTAGCTGTACTGTTATTACTACATTCTTATTTTTATTATTATTATTATTATTATCATTATTATTGTTGTTGTTATCCTAATAATCATCATCACCTTTACCATATTTACGATCATTTTTCCTACTTTTACTTCTACTTCAATCACCCTCATTAACAACAGTAGTTGTGCTTGTATCATTTATTTATTATTCAGTGAGCAATGTTGCATATCCTCATCATAAATGCAACTTGAAGCTTATTCCATAAATGTATTCAATAATCATCAAAATTTCACAGACACTTATTAATTTTTCAAAATTTCCACTTGTACATTTGACAAGCGGTCTTTTTTTTTAACGTCAGAATCCCCAAATGAAAACTGCATTATTTATTGTATATATAAATTTATGCTTTACATTACGATCGACAAATGCATGATTTCATCTCACTGGCGGTGGATGAGAGGGAAAAAAAACATGGAATTAGATTGTTATAAAAAGATTTGACAAAATGTTATGTTTTACGAGATACACTATTTACTGTTGCAGAAGTGAAAAGAAAAATAAATGTGTTGTAAAAAATGAATTTGTAGGTTATACACGAGTATAAACACTTCGATAAATAAATACATACGTAAATATATAAGTAGATATACATATACATATATACACATTACACACATGTTAATAAAGAACATGTTAAGGAATAAGAGGGGAAAGTTAATAAACATACAGATCTTTGGATCATTTTCTGAATAAACAAATAAATAGTTAAATCAGCGTTTGAAGGTCTTTATTAAGGAAAGACGAACAAAAGCTACCCGTGTATTCACACATATGCTATATACATATATACTTACGTACATCAACACACACACATACACACACATTCTCTCTCTCTCAAGCGCGTACATCAAACACACGTACCCCCCACCCCTCCCACACACACACACACACACACACACATAAACACACACAAAGGACTTTACACCATTCATTAAACATCAGACCAATGGAAAATCAAATGTAAAAATAACCTACTAAATAAACAAAGGAAAGAAAAAAGATCAGGCCAAAATAAAATAATAATAATAATAATAATAATAATAATAATAATAATAATAATGATAATAATAATAATAAAAATTAAAACTTTCAAAAAAATTCAAAATTCCTGCCAGACAGAGATCTCGGCTCCTCGACTCACCACGACCTGAAGGAGGAGGTTGTACGACTCGACTGACTCGTAGTCGAGGTTCCTTGTGGCGACGAAGATGCTGACGCCGGAGCTGTCGACGCACGCCGAGCTCGAGTCCGGGAGCCGTCTGCGAGGAGGAGGAGGAGGAGGAGGAAGAGGAGGAGGAGGAGGGGGGAGGAGGAGGAGGAGGAAGTAGGAGGAGGAGAAGAAGAAGGAGGAGGAGGAGAAGGAAGTAGGAGGAGGAGAAGAAGAAGGAGGGGGAGGAGGAGGAGGAGGGGGGGAGGGGAAGGAGGAGGAGGAGGGGGAGGAGGACGAAGAGGAGGAGGAGGAGGAGGGGGAGGAGAAGAAGAAGAAGAAGAAGGAGGAAGAGGAGGAGGAGGAGGAAGAGGTCGATTAGATATTTTTCAATGCAATGAAATAGATTTAATCAAAAATCTCTTACGTCTAGTTGTTATTATAGATTAAAGGACTTTTGATCTCGAATCATGGAACCGCTGATAGAGACTAGGTTAATAATTCGGCAAACTGTCTGAGGATCATATTTATTGCTTGTTATTTAATTGCATTGGTTTTTAGATCGTTAGTATTATTGTAGAGAAGAAATTATTTTGAAAAAAGGCGCGAAATTTAAGGTTGGGAACTTTTAGCTACGGTAAGTTGATATATGTTTTTCCTTATTTTGTATTAACGTTTAGTTTACTTGTTATCAGTTGACAGATGAAATCTATATTATTACTCTTGTTCATTTCAGAAAACTCGAAACTCCCCAAAAGTTCTACAAATTTGCAAAAAACTGCAATAATTACTACACGTCAATGGTGCAAATTAGCAGTAAAGAAAACGTGACTCGAAACTTCCCGTTTTCTTTATCTATTTACAATCAAGTATCAAAAAGTCATTAATCACCTCTTACTATTAATCAGAACAATTCAATCGGCTTCCATGACCATCAATCACTATCAGAGAAGCCGATTATATCGTTATTTTCTTATAAAAAAAAAAAAAGAGAAAAGACAAAAAAAAAAAAAAAAAAAAAACGTGTCCGTTTCCTCACCTGAGCGCAAAAGTTCCGTCCGAATTCGTGTCTCGAGTGTTGCCGTTGATAAGAGTGAAGTACACGTTCGGACTGTCGGCTAGGTTCGATCTGAAAGAGAAGGGGGGAGGGAGGGGGGGGGGAGGAGGAAAATAGATGAATTGATGAGTAAAAACGGAATATAAGAGGGAGAAATGGGAACGAAAGGGTTTAATTGGCGTGATTTTTGGTTGTTTAGTCAATTGTTATGTGTTATGTGGCGGTGGCTGTCATGTTTGATTACGAAGGGGGGGGGGTACATTTACTTTGTTTTTACTTTATTCTTCCGCATTTTAATG
>BOPN01001641.1:215868-223368 GCA_017312705.2 Penaeus japonicus
CCCCGCGCGCGTGTGTGAAAACAAAGCTCGGCAGAGAAGACGGGGAAAGCACCCTTATCGTCACACCTCTAGTCTTCATTTGCCTGTTCTTCCTCTGTTCATCCCCGGTTCTTACAATTCTCCCTTGTCACTATCTTCTACGAACACCTTAAAGAGAGCAGACGAGAACGGTGGATGGCCTTAAAGAGAACAGACTCGGGACCTTTGATCACTGCTTTTAAAGTTCGTTATTTACCGGCACCGCGTCTGATAAAACCTCTAACATATACCGAGCTTTTGAAAATGATACCGAGTCATATTTTCGCCAACGTTTCCCAAGAAGCTTTACGAAGAAGCGTGAGAGAACAAATTATTGCTTCGGGGAGCACCCTTTCTCACGCCAACCGCCTTCCCCCCCCCCCCCCCCCCCCTGCCCGCCCGCCCGCACGCACTGTTGCCAAACTACAATAACAACGGCAAATGGCCTATAAACTCCTCGTTGTGGGAACTGGATTCTAGCTGGCTACGCATTCAAGACTTGGCAACGCCGGATCCTCTCATTGCAAACAGCGTGAGAGGATTTCGCAATAGGATAGTTTTCGTTGTTTCTGCAATGGGCGGAGACTTGATGGATTCGGGCCACTGCACAGGTTGGTGCATGAAAGCTGCTCTTTCCGTCTTCCTTTCAGCGTGTGTGTGTGTGTATGTGTTTGTTTGTGTGCGTGTGTGTGTTTGTTTGTGTGTGTGTGTGTGTGTGTGTGTGTGTGTGTGTGTGCGTGTGCGTTTTCGTGAGCGCGTGCATATCTGTTTATATATTCATCTATCTCTCTATTTACCATATAACCTACATATACACACATCCACCTTTACTTACATTTAACTACCTGTCCCTTTTAAAAAACACACATGCTCCTTCTCCGCTCCTAACCTCCTAACTTCCGTGCCAAAGACAAAGGCACAGTAAACGAATCCATACTCCCAAACATCCCTATTCCCAACACAGGACTTGAGCAAAGGAGGTTAGCAAAGCGTTCAAAATACAAGACTTAGGAGCAAAGGAGGTTAGCAAAGCGTTCAAAATACAAGACTTAGGAGCAAAGGAGGTTAGCAAAGCGTTCAAAACACAAGACTTAGGAGCAAAGGAGGTTAGCAAAGCGTTCAAAATACAAGACTTAGGAGCAAAGGAGGTTAGCAAAGCGTTCAAAATACAAGACTTAGGAGCAAAGGAGGTTAGCAAAGCGTTCAAAATACAAGAATTAGGAGCAAAGGAGTTCAAAATACAAGACTTAGGAGCAAAGGAGATTAGCAAAGCGTTCAAAATACAAGACTTAGGAGCAAAGGAGATTAGCAAAGCGTTCAAAATACAAGACTTAAGAGGACTGATAATACGCTCTAAGAAAATGGGTCTGTATCTCAACGTGGTTTCATGTGTAATGGGTTTCGAGTCCATAGTGTAGCTACCTTTCTTAAAAAAAACAAAAAACAAGAACAATGATTATATGCTAAGCGGGGAAGGGGAGGGGGGTGAGGTGGGGGGTAGAGGAGGGTGTTTATATGGTGCGAAAGAGCATGGCAGCGAGAATTATGGTGAATTATGGTGAAGTAATAGTACTATTACAACCGCCAGGGATGTATTTATCTTTTATTGTTTTTATGAATGTTCTATATGTCGCAGGAATGTTAAAGGGATAAAGATACAGCACAGGTAAGAATAACTGCGGATGAAAACATTACATAGAGTTAGCATTTTCCAAAAGACCCTACCCCCCCCCCCACCCACTCCCCACCCAAAAACTCTCTCTCTCTCTCTCTCTCTCTCTCTCTCTCTCTCTCTCTCTCTCTCTCTCCCTCTCTCCTTCCCTCCATCCCTCCCTCCCTCCCTCTCCCTCACTTTCTTCCATGCCCATGATCTTCCCTACCCTCCCCCAACCCCTCCCCACCCCCTCCCCCTTCCAGGAAAAAAGCCTCACATCTCCCTGCGGTCTCTTGCTAGTCGTTCCAAAAAGGCCGTTTCTAGTCGTAGTTCCTAACGTAAGTCTGCCTATTACCTAAACAACACTCACAGGGCTAGAGGCAGGGGAGGAAGACGGTGGGGAGGAGGGGAGGGGGGGTGAGAGAGAGAGAGGGTCAGAGGAGGAGAGTGAGTAGGGGGAGGAGGAGGAGTGAGAGAAAGGGTTAGTAGGAGAGAGAGAGAGAGAAGTGGTGGGGAGGAGATGGAGAGGGGGTGAGGAGGAGCGAGAGACGGGGAGGAGGAGAGGGAGAGAGAGGGAGGAGGAGGAGAGGGAGGGAGGAGAGAGGAGGAGGAGGAGGAAGAGGAGAGGGAGAGAGAAGGAGGAGGGAGAGAGAAGGAGGAGGAGGAGAGGGAGGGGGAGAGAGGAGGAGGAGGAGGAGGAGAGGGAGGGGGAGAGAGGAGGAGGAGGAGGAGGGGGAGGGAGAGGAAGATAGAGAGGGAGAGAGGAAAGGATAGAGTAGAGAGAGAGAGAGCGTGGTTAGTGCTTTGGTTATTGTAGGCTTTTAGTTTCAATTATTCATATATATGTTGGCTTATTTATTACTCTGTTAAGATGTTTATTGTCTTGCTTATCTATTCATGTATTTCTTGAATTTTTTAGTCTATTCATATATTTGTTGACTTATTTAAGTATTCTTATATTTATTGACTTATCTATATATCTATTCCTTGGATTTATTGAATTATTTATTTACTCATATTTATTGACTTATCTATCAATTAATATATTTGTTGACAAATATGACATTTCATTCCCATAGAACCCTCTCCCCAACACACGCACACAAACACACACGCACATGCACACAAACAAACACACACACACACACACACACACACACTCTCTCTCTCTCTCTCTCTCTCTCTCTCTCTCTCTTTCTCTCTCTCTCTCTCAGTGTGTGTGAGTGTGTCTGTACCGTTCACAAAAGCATACATCAAACACACATACGCCCCTCCCACACCCGTACCCGTCCCGCCCACCCGCCCACCCACCCACCCACAGACGACACCCAACCCACTCACCATATTAGGAGGTTCAACGCCGTCTAAAGAGTAGCTATCGAGGTCATTGTCATCATCACGTGCTATGACCTTGCCCACGAACGTCCCTGGAGTGAAAGGAATAAAAGGAATAATGAAAAACGTGAAAGAAGAAATGGGACAGGATGGAAAGTGAAAATTAAAAAGAGGTTGGAATTGGATGGACTAGTTGATGATAATATTAATCTGAATTTGGTCGTATTCTAACCGAATGGGAAAGATTGAGTAAATAGAATGTTAACGACATTTGTAGTAATGATAATGATAGCAATGATATTAAGGATAACAATACTACTACTACTAATATTAATGATGATGATATAGGAACAATAATGATAATAACATGATTAATTCACTCACAAAGGCATAGCAGAGAATTAGATTAAGTTCAAAATAATTAACACGCAATCATACATATAACAGAGAGAAGAAGAAATAGAAAAAAAATTCCACTACGAATATTAATTTCCATAATGTGATATTGATATCGACATTAATAACAAGAATCAAAATTTAAAAAAAATAACGAAAATAATCTAAATACAGGTCACTGGCTTCAAAAAAAATAAATAAAAAAAAATAGATACAGAAAACAAGCCACAAAGTCCTGACTGAACAAGCAAACAAATAGTCGAAATAAACAACTCACAAACACACACACAAACAAGAACAATACTCACCAGGGGCAGCAAACTCCGGAATGTAATAATAGTAATGGGAGGAGTCGAAATAGGGAGGTTCGGAAGCATCGGTGACGTAGACGAGGGCTGTTGTAACGACCTTTCTCCTCCCCCATTGCTTCGCTCCTGTTGGGGAATCGGGGAGGGGGGGGGGCTCGTTAGTATTTTTTTTTTTTTTTGGGGGGGGGGATTAATATTCATTGTTGTTGTTTCGAGTTTCGCTTCTTTTTATCTATGTTTTTTTCTTCGTGTGATACGGTTTTTGGAATATGTGTTTTTGTATATATTTTGTCTTATTATCCCTTTCTTTTGGATTTTGCGTTGATCTGGATTAATCGATGTATTTACTTGGTTGTGAGCTTTAAATATAAATTATATATGTGTGTGTGTGTACAATACACACACACACACACACACACACACACAATCATCTGTATACTTTATTTCATCATGTATTTATTGATATTCTTATAGATGCATCTTATTCTCATATTAATTCACTAATCGATTCCCTGCATTATGTTCAGATGTCGAACTGATCTTAATTTAGGCTTCGCGCGAAAACACTGACTTAATGATAATAACACGATAGTAATTCATGGTATTTTAAACCGATGATTTTGATGACAATAAAGACCACAAAATTGACAAAACAGATTACGAAAATAATGTTGTTATAAATAATCACGATAACAATTGGTAATCACCATGATAATGATTTTATGTAATAGGACATCAATAACAAAATGAATTATGATCATTACTCTTATTATTTCTATTGTAACGATATTAACGGTCGTGCTAATGCTAGTGATATAGAGAATAACAAGCCACCAACATCACTAATGATTGCAACTGCAAGCATCGTAATAGCAACAATAGCATGAACAGTCTTTCACAAAAGGATCTCCTATTCTACACTGAACGCAAACATAAAACAATCGAACGAACCTCTTTGGTAGTTCATTATTTTTCAATTGGTTTGTCGACTTTACGGCAATGTCGTTTGAAGAAGAAGAATCCAATTTCATAATGATTTTTTCTTTGTTTCTTCGTGCACGATATTCAACATAGCAACATTCCCAATAACGTTTCCCAATGGCTTGGTTAAAAGAAAGAAAGAAAAACAAATACTCGCTTTCAACAGCTGATTCTAAGTTTAACAGCTGATTCAAAGTTTAACAGCTGATTCTAAGTTTAACAGCTGATTCTAAGTCTAACAGCTGATTCGAAGTTTAACAGCTGATTTGAAGTTTAACAGCTGATTCAAAGTTTAACAGCTGATTCAAAGTTTAACAGCTGATTCGAAGTTTAACAGCTGATTCGAAGTTTAACAGCTGATTCAAAGTTTAACAGTTGATTCTTAGTTTAACAGCTGATTCGAAGTTTAACAGCTGATTCAAAGTTTAACAGTTGATTCTAAGTTTAACAGCTGATTCGAAGTTTAACAGCTGATTCGAAGTTTAACAGCTGATTCAAAGTTTAACAGCTGATTCTAAGTTTAACAGCTGATTCGAAGTTTAACAGCTGATTCAAAGTTTAACAGTTGATTCTAAGTTTAACAGCTGATTCTAAGTTTAACAGCTGATTCTAAGTTTAACAGCTGATTCTAAGTTTAACAGCTGATTCAAAATTCAACAGCTGATTCTAAGTTTAACAGCTGATTCTAATCCTGAAAGATAAACTCGAAAACAACAGCTGATTCGAAATTTAACAGCTGCTTCGAAGTTTAACAGCTGATTCAAAATTCAACAGCTGATTCAAAGTTTAACAGCTGGTTCGAAGTTTAACAGCTGATTCGAAGTTTAACAGCTGATTCAAAGTTTAACAGCTGATTCAAAATTTAACAACTGATTCAAAGTTTAACAGCTGATTCAAAATTTAACAGCTGATTCAAAGTTTAACAGCTGATTCAAAGCTCAACAGCTGATTCGAAGTTTAACAGCTGATTCGAAGTTTAACAGCTGATTCGAAGTTTAACAGCTGATTCAAAATTTTAACAGCTGATTCAAAGTTTAACAGCTGATTCAAAGTTTAACAGCTGATTCAAAGTTTAACAGCTGATTCTAAGTCTAACAGCTGATTCTAAGTTTAACAGCTGATTCAAAGTTTAACAGCTGATTCAAAGTTTAACAGCTGATTCGAAGTTTAACAGCTGATTCAAAGTTTAACAGCTGATTCAAAGTTTAACAGCTGATTCAAAGTTTAACAGCTGATTCAAAGTTTAACAGCTGATTCAAAGTTTAACAGCTAATTCAAAGTTTAACAGCTGATTCTAAGTTTAACAGTTTAACAGCTGATTCTAAGTTTAACAGCTGATTCTAAGTTTAACAGCTGATTCTAAGTTTAACAGCTGATTCTAAGTTTAACAGCTGATGCTAAGTATAACAGCTGATTCTAAGTTTAACAGCTGATTCTAAGTTTAACAGTTTAACAGCTGATTCAAAGTTTAACAGCTGATTCTAAGTTTAACAGCTGATTTTATGTTTATCAGTTTAACAGCTGATTCAAAGTTTAACAGCTGATTCTAAGTTTAACAGCTGATTCAAAGTTTAACAGCTGAATCTAAGTTTAACAGATGATTCAAAGTTTAACAGCTGATTCAAAGTTTAACAGCTGATTCTAAGTTTAACAGCTGATTCTAAGTTCAAAAGCTGATTCGAAGTTTAACAGCTGATTCAAAGTTTAACAGCTGATTCAAAGTCTAACAGCTGATTCAAAATTTAACAGCTGATTCAAAACTCAACAGCTGATTCAAAGTTTAACAGCTGATTCTAATCCTGAAAGATAAACTCGAAGACAACCGCTGATTCGAAATTTAACAGCTGATTCAAAATTCAACAGCTGATTCAAAGTTTAACAGCTGGTTCGAAGTTTAACAGCTGATTCGAAGTTTAACAGCTGATTCAAAGTTTAACAGCTGATTCAAAGTCTAACAGCTGATTCAAAGTTTAATAGCTGATTCGAAACTCAACAGCTGATTCAAAGTTTAACAGCTGATTCTAATCCTCAAAGATAAACTCGAAGACAACCGCCGATTCGAAATTTAACAGCTGATTCGACCCTTAACAGTAGATTAGGCGCGATTCGAGGTTGATACCACAGTCAACAGAAAGGGAATAGGAATTGGATATTGTGTAAGCGCTATTGATAATGACTGGCACAAGGGATATAATTACAGCGTTGGTAATGGTTCGGGAAGTGAAATTACAGGAATGATATTTGAGCAGAAAGTGGAAGTTGGAAGTGATGGTTGTTTGTTCTGAGTGGTTTGGTATTGCCAGCTGGTATTTATTTATTTATTTATTATATTTTTTTTTCTTTTGTACTTATTTATTTATTTATTATATATATATATATTTTTTTTTTAACGCGAGTGAATCTAACTACGTCGCTTTGCCTATACTATCAATACAGTGTATTCTATTATTTACGGTAGTTGTTGTACCTACCTGTACCTACTGTACCTGTAACTATAGAGGCGACATTGGCAAACATTAATGATCTGCGTGATCAAGCAATCGCCGAAACCTCCGTAGACATCGGGGCTCTGGTAAAGACCAACAAATCTCTCCACTACATATAACCTGCCATGGCATAGCTCATAGACCTCCTGGGCAATAAATAATCAAATAAGAAACCTAAACAACCTCTACATAACCTAAATATCCACATTCGAAATAGGATAGCCTTTTTCCGTAGCGTGAAGGCAGCAGTATTTTATTTATTTATTTATTTATTTTTAACAGTCGCGCCTCTGTAATTCCCGGCATTTATAGGAAATTTGAT
>BOPN01001641.1:230868-235868 GCA_017312705.2 Penaeus japonicus
TTCATATTTTACTTCATAAAACTCCTTTCCTTTTTTTATTTTCCTTAAGAAACACTATACTCCCAAAGGTATTTAGAAACTAGGATATACTAACAGAATTATTGAAACATTTATCAATACTTCAACTATTCATATTTCACTTCATAAAATCCTTTCCCTTTTTATTTTCCTTAAGAAACACTATACTCCCAAAGGTATTTAGAAACCAGGATAAACTAACAAAATTATTGAAACATCTATCAATACTTCAATTATTCATATTTTACTTCATAAAAACTCCTTTCCTTTTTTATTGAAATATCTATTAATACTTCATCTATTCATATTTTACTTCATAAAACTCCTTTCCTTTTTTATTGAAATATCTATTAATACTTCATCTATTCATATTTCACTTCATAAAACTCCTTTCCTTTTTTTATTTTCCTTAAGAAACCCTATACCTCCAAAACTGAAGAAAAAAAAAATCCAAAAACGTATACTATCAATCCGCTCATCGCATGATTCTACTCACCCTGACTCTCCGCTGAAATCTGCACCCGATACTGGCCAGAAGTCCTTTCGTAATCCAGTGGGCGGATGTTATAGAGAACGCCGTCTTCATCTACTTTGAAATTATCCGTGTCGCTTACGTGGTACTTGATAACCCCGTCGCCATCCAACCCAGGATCAGATGCTTGGACCTGTGGATAGAGAGACGTGTTTTGTCGTGTTTTTAGGGGAATAGAGATAGATAGATAGATGGATGGATGTAGGGATATATACATAGGTCGATAGATGGATAAGTAGATACACATCTAGATAGATAGATAAGTACTGGGGTGGGGGGGACAAGCTTTGTAGGAAGATAAATAGATATACACAAAAAGGTAAAAGAATATATAGATAGATGAATTGATACAGAGAGAAAAAGTTAAATGGTTATCTACATATATAGATAAACATTAAAGGAGACACACATGGATAAATAGGAAGATAAATGCATAAATAATTAGATGAATGAATACATATAGATAACTAAATCCAAATTACTAAATATACATACAGTTAACCGATATATACAGATAGAAAGATAGGCAGATGGTAAGAGAGAGAGAAGCAGACAACTACAGATTGTGAAGAAAATTACGAAAGAGAGAGAGAGAGAGAGAGAGAAAACGCATTTATACAAGTACACATTATAAGGAACAGAAAGACACAGACACAGATCAGATATTAACTTTTTCTAAACTATTTCCCACTAACTTTTATGAAAGTTATCTCTCGACTCTTTTCGAAATAGCCAGTGGCCAATGAAATGACAATCTAATAAAGATTTAAACCCTTTGCTCCAAAAAACTTAAACCTGGCGTGTCAATTTTAATCCGCTATGTTATATAACAACCTGGCGGATAGTATTCCACATTGAAATCAAATAATAATCTCTCTCCGAGATAGTGAAACGCGATGCCAAACCCCGTAGAGTTTCCGCGCAATGACACTCACCTTTAGAATAGAGGTGTGTAGAGGTATGTTCTCTGGCACGGTCTGGGTGTATAGTGTCTGTGAGAACCTTAATTGCTGTCTGTAGTTTAAGTGCCTTCGACTGAGATGGTGTCGAATCCTATGGTGCTCTTTCCTCTTGTAATGAGCGCTCTGTTGTTGGTCGGCTGGATAATCGAAGTACTGATGTTGCGCTGATGACTCTGTGGGAAGAATAGAAGAATTTAGATAAAGAGAACGATTTTTTTTTTTTTTTTTTTTTTTTTTTTTTTTTTTTTTTTTTTTTTTTAGTTTAGTATGGAATTATCACTCCGTTTCTATACGATTTAGTTTGTTATCTCTTTAATCTGTTATCATTATACTAACCATATCATTATACTAATCATTACCATTTTTTATCATCATTAGCATCATCATTTTCATTATTATAATCACCAGTCTCATTGTTATCACCATCTCATCATCTGCCTAACGATCATTGTCATATTAACATCGCAATAATCATTATCATCAACACCATCATCATTATAACATTTTACAATACTGTAAATACAGTCTTTCATTTATATTTTTTATTTTCTTGTCTTGCAGAAAAAAGATAAGATCTTACATGTGCAATTTGCGAACTAAACAAATTAAGAAAATTATGAATAATAGATTCATATAAAGAAAGGAAACAAGGAAAGAAAGAAAGAAAAGACAAAGAGATGATCCAATGAGAGAAAGAAGAAAATGAAGTGAACAAAGGATCGGCAGATAAAAGAAAATGAAGTAGGAAAGAAAGAGAAGAAAAGAATAAGAAAGGAAAGGAAAACATACGAAGAAAGGAAATGAATAAGAAAAAAATATATAAAAAAGACAAGCACAGAAAAGGCGATAAACAAATACAACAAAAATGAGAGAATATATGTATACAAAGAAAAAAAAGAAAGAAAAGATGAATAGAAAAATAAGGAAAAAAAATAAAAATAAATAAAGATTCAAAGTACGTGTCCAATTGTGACTTATTTTCCTAAAATTAATAACCAGAAAATTCCCCTAAAAAAAGAAAAAAAAGAAGAAAAAAAAGCAAATGACTTCTCTCCCTGATTACTATGGTGATGGATGACATGGCGGCAGGATTATGTTATGGTGGGGAGGGGGGGAGGGAGGGGGGGAAAGAAGAAGTCCTGGGGGAGAGAAAGGGAGGAGGAGAGAGAGAGGGGGGGGGGTGGGGGGGGTGGGAAGGGGACGAGAGGGATAAGAGGAGGAGGAAGAGGAGGGGGGAGGGGGGGAAGACAGTCTAGGGGAAGGGGAGAAGGGAAGGAGTGGGGGGGGGGGGGAGGGAGACAGTCCATCGGGAGAAGAAAGAGGGGATAGGGAGGAGGGTAAGGGAAGGGGGGATGGGGGTGGGGGGGAGGGTCGTGAGAAAGGGAATGAGAGTTAGCGGGGGGTCTTGTGGGTTGAGGGACATAAAGAGAGGGGTAGGGAGGGGGTTAGTGAGGCCCGGCGGGTGCTCGGGGGGGGGGGGGGGGAAGAGGGTGATAAATGAAGGGGGAGAAAGAAGAGGGAGAGTAAAAGGAAAGGGATGTCAGAAGGGAAAGGAGTTATAGTGGAGGAAGAGAGGGAAGAGAAGAGAAGAGAATGGAGAATAAAATAAAAGATGACATAAAATAGGAGAGAAAAGAAAGAAAGTGAAGAAAAAAAAGGGAATGAAAGAAAAAGAGAAAAAGACAAAAAGCAAAAAAAAAGAAAAAAAAGAGCAAGAAAGGGATAGAGGGTAGGCCGGGGGGGGGGGGGATAAGGGGGAAGGGAGATAAACGGAGGTGGGAGAAGGAGAATAAAGGTATTAAGGAGAATGATTACTTTCGCGGGAAACAATTAAGTCAGCTGTCAGATTGGCGTATTATCTTTTGACGGGTGTTCATTTCTGGAGCTTAAGACCCCCACAGACACATTTTTTTCAAAGTAATTTCGGTAATATGGTGATTATGAACCACGCTATGATGAACTACGGTAACTCCGAGGGGTACAGTTGAAGAAGTGTGTGTTTGTTTGTTTACGTGCTTGTGAACAACGGCGGGTAATGACCGTAGAGTTTGTTTCGGAGAGGTCGCGTCTTTTTTTTTCTCTCATTCTCTTCTCTCTCTCTCTCTGTCTCTCTCTTTCTCTCTCTCTCTCTCTCGAAAAGGAATGATAATAAGAATCATTCGCTCTCTCTCTCTTTCTCATCCTTTCACTCTCTATCTTTCTATTTCTGTTTCTCTCTCTTTCTCTCTCTCTCTCTCTCTCTCTCTCTCTCTCTCTCTCTCTCTCTCGAAAAGAAATGATAATAAGAATCATTCGCTCTCTCTCTCTTTCTCATCCTTTCACTCTCTATCTTTCTATTTCTCTCTCTCTCTCTCTCTCTCTCTCTCTCTCTCTCTCTCTTCTCTCTCTCTCTCTCTCTCTCTCCTCTCTCGCATTTATAGTTGTTATTTTATTAATCTCCCAGTTATATCACAAAAACGCATCCCGGGATTTCAGGAAAATCCTTTTCTTTTCAAAATTCATCGACTTCAACAAAAAATACAACTACAACCTTGTCATATATAGTACAACCACAACAAAACCACACGATAAACACACAACACACACACCAATTTCGTAAGCAACATTTAAATCATTTCTAACTTAAACTTCATATTACTTACGTACCCTATTATCCCCCTGTTATTACCCAAGTCTCTAGTAAAGGCTGACATTTAACAAAGTTCACCGGGACTCCGCGACCCAAAGCAGAAGTTAGCGATGGCGGAAGCGACGGTTCGGAAAATTGCGCGTCTGCAAATCCCACAAAGTCTGATAAAAAAAAAGAAGAAGAAGAAGAAAAGAGAGGGAGAAATTATTAAAAAAAAAGAGAGAGATAAAAAGAATGGAAATGAGATTTAAAGAGAGGAAGAAAAGACGATAAATTGTTTTGAGATAAGTGGTTCGTTTTAAAGTCATTTGGTGTATATTCTTGGGTGTATATTTATGTTGGGTTGATAGACGCATTGAATTTATTCCACTTCGTTTATTAATTCACGTCAGTGTGTTTTTGCGTGAGTAAGAAGCTCAGATTTTGTGGTTTCAAAACTAACATCAATTTCTCTCACGTTTTGTTTAAGTCCCCTCAACCTTCCTTTCCCTTTTTCTCTTTCTGTGTATGTGTGTTTGTGTCTATCCCTCCACCCTCTCCTCTCTCTTTTCATTGTACCTCTGTCCCCCCTCCTCTCCCCTCTCTTTCTAATTCTGTCTCCCCTCCCACTCCTCTCTCTCTATCTCTGTCTCCTCTCCCCCCTCTTTCTATCTCTGTCTCCCCTCCCCCTCCTCTCTCTATCTCTGTCTCCCCTCCCCCTCCTCTCTCTCTATCTCTGTCTCCTCTCCCCCTCCCCTCTCTCTCTATCTGTCTCCCCTCCCCCTCCTCTCTTTCTATCTCTGTCTCTGTCTCCCCTCTCTTTCTGTCTCTGTCTCCCCTCCCCCCCTCTCTCTATCTCTGTCTCCCCTCTCCCCTCTCT
>BOPN01001641.1:240868-245868 GCA_017312705.2 Penaeus japonicus
GAGAGAGAGAGAGAAAGAGAGCGAGAGAGAGAGAGAGCGAGAGCTAGCAATAGCGAGAACGAGAGAGAGAAGAGAGAGAGAGAAAGAGAGGGATACCGAGAGAGATACCGACCGAAACCGAGACCATGTACGAACGCGCAAACAAGCACCCCGGCCCCAGTGACAAATTAGTCGCCGCACTAACCACTGGGCTCAATAAATCGACACACAAAACGACCCGGTATAATTACCACAGAAAATGTTTGTCACCGACAAAATGGAGGTCATGGACATTAGTTACGCAATACTGAAGAGTAGAGAACCTTTTGTTTCTCGTCGACTCCATTGTTTAAGTAAATCTTTACTGAGGTCTTCATGCAGGCTTTCAATACCGGAGTATATATGGATATATATCTCTTTTCGTGATATATATTTCTTATATTCTATCTCTTCCTCGTTGAAAATTGCCTAGCACGAGAGAGCACCCCCCACCCAGTTTAAAAAAAAGGAAATAAATAAAAAACTGATATATAAAATCAGACAAGATAACAGAGAATAGCCAATAAAATTCCTCACTTTCTGTCCAAAATTTACGAGGCCAAGATTACAAGTTGAGACTCTCCGTGCTGACATTTGTATTGATAAGAAGGAAAGGCCAGCATTGGCTCGTCACACGGGATAAGTAATCTCAAAGCCCAGCATTGATTAGAACCTTTAGCGGTTTGGGGACTATGCTATGTATGCTATGCTATGCTATGTTATGCTATGCTATGTTATGTTATGTTATGCTATGCTATGCTATGCTATGCTATGTTATGCTATGCTATGTTATGTTATGTTATGCTATGCTATGCTATGCTATGCTGTGCTATGCTATGCTATGTTATGTATGCTATGCTGTGCTATGCTATGTTATGTTATGTTATGCTATGTTATGTATGCTATGCTATGTATGCTATGCTATGTATGCTATGCTATGTATGCTATGCTATGTATGCTATGCTATGTATGCTATGCTATGTATGCTATGCTATGTATGCTATGCTATGTATGTTATGCTATGTATGCTATGTATGCTATGCTATGCTATGTCGTGTCAAATTCCATCATTGGACTTTTGTGAATGTGTGTGTGTATGTGTGTTTTTTTTAAGTGGATGATAGATATTACTTCAATGGAGATATATATATATATTTCTTTTTTTTTGCGTAAATTCAAATGCATTAAAAGAATCAAGCAATGAATACCAGACTTCGTAAATTGATGGGACGAGAAATGGAGTAAAAACTGAAAAGGATAATTTCTAAAGACAGTAATGATGATAATTAAAGAACATAGCGAAGACCGGATATTGTGAATGACATTAGGAAGAGCAAAATGCCATTGCAGACAAAATTAACTACACATTGTAACCAGGAAATGTGAAGAAATAGAAAATGATAGAATGAAAAGAGATTGAGAAATACCAAGTAGACGCAAATGAAAGATTTAGAATGACAACAACAATGCAAATAAAAGCCTAATGATATAAAACACCTTTGCCAAAAATAAAATCCAAACATGACGTCACAAATGATAATAAAAACCTCCATATCAAACACAAACCACACAAGACGAAATAAGAAAAGAAAAAAAGAGAAAAAACAACAACAAGTAAACAAGTAAAACATCAAGAATAAAAGCTTATACAAAAAAAAAAAAAAAAAAAAAAAAAAAAAAATATATATATATATATATATATATATATATATATATATATATATATGTATATATATATATATATATATATATATAGAACTAAAACAGCAGTTTCAATATATATATATATATATATATCGCACCCCTATTATCAGCATTACCTCTCCTATAATCATGACATCACAACAAATAGGTCACATAACCTAACAAAAACCGATCACATGGGGGAGGGAATAGGAGGGGGAGGGGGGAGGGGGGGATAATAGCCATGTCTCCCGAAATAGTGTCCTCAATAACATAAAGAAACAAAGGTCACATTTAATTCTGTAACGCCAAGAGCCTTTACTGAAGTTCAAGGTTTACCTGAAGTCCAGAACAAATAGGCGAGTTGCGCTATATCTAGATAAAAGAAAGTGTACAGTAAAGTCGTTTAAGTGGTATGCAATAAGGGAGGAAAAATATTACGTATTACGTATTCAAATCTTGTTGAAAAGTGTTTATACTGTGACGCATGCTGGAAATTATGAATGAGTGTTAATCCTTTAGCAACGCGACGTGTGTAATTAAGTGTTGAATTATTACGTCTTCACAAGAATTGCGTAATTATGAAGCATGTATAATTATCCAAACGTCAGTTAAACTTCATGTGCAGTGAAAATAATCGTTCCTGATTGAGTTATTTGCATTTTATATATCTTCCCGATTTTTTTATTTTTTTTATCATTATATTAATAACATTATATCGGTGTCAATAAACAGATGAAATAATCCTCTTTGAATTGTCACTGTAAGCCAGAAAAATCAAAATTAACGTTTTTTTTCTGCATGACTTTAGTGCATGATTAAGCCAACAAGGATAAAGATATATTGAATAGATAAAAACAATAAGTATGATGATAATGATAATGATGATGATGATAATGATGATAGTGATGATGATGATGATGAGGGTGATGATAATGATGATGGTGATGATTATAATAATAGTAATAACAGCATCGATAGTGGTGATAATAAACACATAAGGAAATAATTATTTAAACAAACAAACAAACAAACAAAAGAAATATAAAAACATTTCACTGACACATCATAAATCGCCAGACTTTTCAACACCTGTGACTAAACACCTCATTAGCAATGCCAGCTCACACTCTGCATCTAAACTGGCAACAGAATGACCTGTTAAATAACAGTGATAAAAACAGATAGAATGCGTGTCTGGAAAGGCAACGGTTGACCTCCCCCCTCCCTCCCCCCCCCCATCCCTCTCTCCCCCCTCCCTCTGTTTGCTTAATAAACAAACACCTCGGGTCAGACACGACTTAAATGGTGTCCTGTGGTGCATCTCGGGGCCATGGTGACATAGTATGTAGGGTCATAGTGTCTCGGGTTATAGTGCCGTGTGTATCGGGTGGGTCAAAGTGTCATGGTGTATGGGCTCATAGTGTCATAGTGTCATAGTGTCAAAGTATCACAACTAACTTTTTATCTCGGTTCACAGAGTGCCACAACTAACTCGGCCTCTCGCACTGTACCTCAAAGACACTATATCAACGAAACCTGGGCCATAGTGTCGCGTATAACGTCTCGAGTCATAACGTTATTAAATCATACCTAACTTAGTGTCTTGTAAACTATATTTCGGGCGGAGGGAGGATATACAGGCTGCATTACCTTTCTCATGAATTGTGAAACCTGCAACATAGCGGCGAGGGGAAACGTATACTGCCGCATTATGCAATAAAGTATAATACATAATGCAGGTTCTACTGTACTGTATGCGAAGAACGGAGAAATAGTATGGTATATCTTAGCATTGGGTACTGATTCTACGTGATAAAGGGTCCGTAAATTACAAACATTTTTACTCTTCTTTTTCGTCTTATTTTAAGATATAAATAGAATTAGATCGAATGAAATATTTCATTTGATCAACACCATATGATTTAGTAACATGTATAAACCATACACCATACATCACCCATAAACACAAAGCCAACATACACACACCATACATCACCCATAAACACCCAACCAACACACCCACACCATACACCCCATAAACACCCAACCAACACACACACACCATACCCCCCATAAACACCCCACCAACACACCCACACCATAAACCCCCCCCCCCATAAACACCCAACCAACACACCCACACCATACACCCCCTATAAACACCCCACCAACATACAAACACCACAAAACCCCCACGACCAACTCACAAGACAACCATACAACACCAACCACAAGCCAACCCCCACCCCCACCCCCACCCAAAGCATCTCTACCACACACCATACACCATACATCACCCCCCCTCCCAACACAAATGCCAAACGAGGGCACACTAAAACAATACTGTACAATGCTTCTCACTTCATAACACGCGTCACCAGCCAGAACACGTATGCCCCGCCTCTCACACTCTCGAACATGGTGTAGGCCTTAATTGGTTTAACAGTTCGATGCAGATGCTGGCTCTGGCTACACACACTGAGCGCTTGGACTTTGGCTCGAGAACGGGGCGATATTGCGAGGGGAAGGGAAGGGAAGGGAAGGGAAGGGAAGGGATGGGATGGGAAGGGAAGGGGAAAGGGGAAGGGAAGGGAAGGGGGACTGCGGGAGGCGGGAGGGGAAGGGAAGGGAAGGAGGAAGGAAGGAAGGAAGGGAAGGGAGGGGAGGGGAGGGGAGGGGAGGGGAGGGGAGGGAAGGGAAGGGAAGGGGAGGGAAGGGAAGGGAAGGGAAGGGAAGGGAAGGGGGACTGGGTGGAGGGCGAGGGGGAAGGGATGGGGATGGGAAGGGGAGGGAAGGGAAGGGAAGGTAAGGGGAGGGAAGGGAAGGGAAGGGAAGGGAAGGAAGGGAAGGGAAGGGAAGGGAAGGGAAGGGAAGGGAAGGGAAGGGAAGGGAAGGGAAGGGAAGGGAGGGAAGGGAAGGGAAGGGAAGGGAAGGATGGGAAGGGGGAGGGAAGGGAAGGAAAGGAAGGGAAGGGAAGGGGAGGGGAGGAAAGGGAGGGAAGGGAAGGGAAGGGAAGGGAAGGGAAGGGAAGGGAAGGAAAGGAAGGAAGGGAAGGAGGGGAGGGAAGGGAAGGAGGGGAGGGAAGGGAAGGAGGGAAGGGAAGGAAAGGAGGGAAGGAAGGGGAGGGGAGGGAAGGGGAAGGAAGGGGAGGGGAGGGGAAGGGAAGGGAAGGGAAGGGAGGGATGGGAAGGGGAAGGGAAGGGAAGGAAGGAAGGGAAGGGAAGGAAGATAGGAAGGAAGGAAAGGGAAGGGAAGGGAAAGGAAGGGAAGGGAAGGGGAGGGGAGGGAAGGGAAGG
>BOPN01001641.1:253368-255868 GCA_017312705.2 Penaeus japonicus
AACCGGAACAACCCCCCGCCGCCCCCAGAGCCAACCCCCTCATCCCAAACTCGAGGTAATGTTTGTGAAAGTGCCAACCTAGGCCTCGCTAGTGCCATAGAGCGTGAGAAGAAGAACCCTGACTGGCAACTGCGAGCCATTTGATCAAGCGAAATGACCTTCGGGATGGAGGGGGAGGGGGAGGAGGAGGAGGAGGGGGGGCAGTGGGAGGGAGGGAGGGAGGTAGGTGAGAAGTGGGTGGAAGGGAGATGAAGAGTTGGGGGGGGGGGCAGAGGGATGGGGGAGGAGGGGGGGCAGAAGGATTGGGGAGGGGGGGAGGGAGATAAGTGGGGGGCAGAGGGATGGGGAGAGAAGGGGGGGCAGAGGGTTAGGGGGGGAAGGGAGATGAGAAGTTAGGGAGGGGGGGCAGAGGGATGTGAGGTGGGAGAGGGAGATGGGATGTAAGGAAGGGGGAAGACGAGGTGAAAAGACGTGGAATTGGGAAGAGAAAAGAGGGGGAGGGGAGGGGAGGGGAGGAGAAGAGAGAGGGAGGAGGAAGGGGAGATGGGATGAGGGGAAGGGGGTTGGGGAAGAGAAAAGACGGGAAGGAAAGACAATTTAAAAAGACGGGGAGAAGGAAAGAGAACAAGGTGAAGGGAATATGGAGGTGGAGAAATAGGGTGTGGAGAGAGAATGAGGAAGTGGGAAGGGGAACGGGAATTGGTTAGCAGGGAGAGGGGAAAATGGGGATCTAGGGAGGAGAGGGAATGGGGAAGTAGGGAGGATAGGGATAAGGGGAAGGGAGGTAGAAAGGGGATGTGAAAAGGGAAATCGAAAAGAGGGGAGGAGAGAGGGGGAGGGAGGGAAGTGTGGATGGGAGGGGTGTGTGGAAAGAGGGGAGTGTTGGGCATTGGGGAGGAGAGGTGGGAATAAAGACGAAAAGAGAGAGAGAGGGGAAAAGAGGGGAGGAGAGGAAGAGCAGAAAAAAGGAGAGGGGAAAAGAGGAAGAGGGGACAAGAGGGGGAAGAGAGAAGAACAGGGCAATAGAGAAGAGGAGAAAAATAGAAGGGAAAAGAGGGGAGGAGAGGGGACAAGCGGGGAAGGAGAGGGGGACGTGAAACAGAGGGGAAAGGAGTGGGACGTGAGGAAAGGGGAAAAGAGTGGGGAGGAGAGGGGAAAAGAGTGGGGAGGAGAGGGGAAAGGAGTGGGGAGGAGAGGGGAGAAGAGTGGGGAGGAGAGGGGAAAGGAGTGGGGAGGAGAGGGGAAAAGAGAGGGGAGGAGAGGGGAAAGGAGTGGGGGAGGGAAAGGGGAAAGGAGGAGGAGAGGGAAAAGAGTGGGGGAGGAAAGGGGAAAGGAGTGGGGGAGGAAAGGGGAAAGGAGTGGGGAGGGAGAGAGGAAAGAGTGGGGGAGAAAGGAGGGGAAAAGAGAGGGAGGGGGAGGAGAGGGGAAAGGAGGGGGGAAAGGATAGAGAGTAGAGGGGAAAGGAGGGGGAGGAGAGGGGAAAGGAGGGGGAAGGATGAGAGGAAGGAGAGGGAGGAGAGGGGAAAGGAGAGAGAGGAGAGGGGAAAGGAGGGGGGAGGGGGAGGGGGAAAGGAGTGGGGAGGGGAGGGGAAAAGAGTGGGGAGGAGAGGGGAAAGGAGTGGGGAGGAGAGGGGAAAAGAGTGGGGAGGAAAGGAAAGGAGTGGGAGGAAAGGGGAAAGGGAGGAGGAGAGGGGAAAGAGAGGGGAGGAGAGGGGAAAAGAGAGGAGGAGAGGGGAAAGGAGGGGAGGAGAGGGAAAAGAGAGGGAGGAGAGGGAAAGGAGGGGAGGAGAGGGGAAAAGAGAGGGAGGCAGAGGGGAAAGGAGTGGGGAGGAGAGGGGAAAAGAGTGGGGAGGAGAGGGGAAAGGAGGGGGGGAGGAGAGGGGAAAAAAGAGAGGGGGAGGAGAGGGGGAAAGGGAGTGGGGGAGGAGAGGGGAAAAGAGAGGGGAGGAGAGGGAAAGGAGTGGGGGAGGAGAGGGGAAAAGAGAGGGAGAGGGAGGGGAAAGAGAGGGGGAGGAGAGGGGAAAAAGAGAGTGGGGGAGGGGAGAGGGAAAGGAGGGGAGGAGAGGGGAAAAGAGTGGGGGAGGAGAGGGGAAAGGGAGTGGGGGAGGAGAGGGAAAAGAGTGGGGGAGGAGAGGGGAAAGAGCGGGGAGAGAGGGGGAAAGAGGGAGGAGAGGGGAAAGGAGCGGGGAAGGAGAGGGGAAAAGAGAGGGAGGGAGGGAGGGGAAAGGAGGGGGGGAGGAGAGGGGAAAAGAAGGGGGAGGGAGAGGGGGAAAAGAGGGGGAGGGGAGGGGAAAAGAGAGGGGAGGAAAGGGGAAAGGGAGGGGGAGGAAAGGGGAAAGGGAGTGGGGGAGGAGAGGGAAAAGAGAGGGGAGGAAAGGGGAAAGGGAGTGGGGGAGGAAAGGGGGAGGGGGAAAGGAGTGGGGAGGAGAGGGGAAAAGAGGGGGAGGAAAGGGGAAAGGGAGTGGGGGAGGCAGGGGGAAAAAGGAGTGGGGAGGAGAGG
>BOPN01001641.1:268368-276199 GCA_017312705.2 Penaeus japonicus
AGTTGCCTGCCGCGAGTTGCATCTTTTCATCTTGATTTTTTTCTTTTCGAATTGAGGATCTTTCTGTCCTTCGGTAATGATTGAGAGTGAAAAGTTTTTCGTTCTTTGGGTGTGTGTTAGTTTTATGTGTATATCATTGTTATGTTATATTGCTTATAATATCATATAAGGATTTCTATTTTGGCATTAATGTCAGCATTGTTATGGTTGTTTTTATTATCATTATCATTATAATTGCTATTTTTATTATCATTATCATTATCTTTGTTATTTTTATTATCATTATCATTATTACCATTATTGCCATCATCAACATCATCATCATTATAACCATTATTTTCTTTCTTTCTGTTATCATTAGTATTAAAATTGTTAACATTATTGATGTTGTTATCATTACTATCATCATCAATATCTTCATCATGATTATGTCTATAATCATCACAATGCTAACTATGGAAGTGATAATTACACACGAATTTTAAAGTAATAGTAGTACAAAAAAAATAGCAAGATTACTATCAATATCTATATTTCTAACACTAACACTCCTTATCACTGTAATAACATTAATTGATTTCTGTTTTTAAGAGCATTCAAAGATGAATTTGCAACATAGCAAATACTTCTAGATTTCGATAACAGTAACAATAACTCTCCATTCTCCACTATTGCAAAATATAGGAAATAATTCCCACATTATTGCACACCGGATTGCAACAGATTCCGCACCAAATGTCAGACCAGTGATCAACTTGAATAATTTAACTAATTATATAAATACTAAAGGAATAATGCAAATAAATTGACACTGTAAATTGCTGATCGAGTGTGTATATATAGACACGCGAGTAAAAACTTTGCACGACATTGCACAGGGAGAAGGAGGGAGGGGAGGGAAGGGGGGAAGGGGGGAGGGAAGGGGGGGAGGGGGAGAGGCAAGGAGTAGATTTTTTTTTTTTTTTTTTCCTTGAATCACAGTTCGTTTGCTTCCATTAGCCACCGATCAAAAATTCAGCAGCGCGAATTTCTCAACTGAGAGAGAGAGAGAGAGGGGGGGGAGGGGAGAGGAGAGGAGAGAGAGAGGGGGGGGGGAAGGAGAGAGAGAGAGAGATGGGGGGAGAGAGGAGAGGAGAGAGAGGGGGGGGAGGAGAGGAGAGAGAGAGGGAGAGAGAGAGAGAGAGAGAGAGAGAGAGAGAGAGAGAGAGAGAGAGAGAGAGAGAGAGAGAGAGAGAGAGAGAGAGAGAGAGAGAGAGAAAGAGAGATGGATAGATAGATAGATAGATAGATAGATAGAGATAGAGAGAGAGAGAGAAAGATAGATAGATAGATAGACAGATAGATAGATAGATAGATAGAAAGAGAGATAGAGAGAGAAAGAAATATATCATAAATCAGCATGATTCTAGTCATAAACACCATTATATTCTCAGTAATTTGAAATATACTTTATTTTAAACCAGCAGGTATTCTCGAAACGTAAAATTTATTTTTGGGGGGTATAATATCAAACTTAAGATTAACCCATTGTCCTCATATAAACTATTCACCTTTTTGGACACTATTTCCATATACTAATAGCTTTTCAAGATTTTGTACATTTTTATTTACTCTATGTAATAGTTTTAAACGAAAGAAAAAGTTCAGCTTATTATTAGAAAGTCCCTTTTTCTTGATTAATTAAGAACATTAATGTTGAGTTTCTAAATCTTCTTTGCCAGGGCTATGAGGCTATGCTATTATTTCTATCGTTATTGCATTAAAGTTATTATGTTCCCGTTACTATTATTTCCATAATGTTTACTTTTCTATTCTAATATTTATTCATATCTATTTTGTATCTTAATTTTTTATCTTTAATTTTTTATCTTTAATTTTTATCTTTATCTTTAATTTAATTATTTTTCTATACTTTTTTATCTTTATATTTTTATTTTTATTTGTTTTTTTATCTTTACTATTGTCTATTGTCATTAATGTTATTGTTTGTGTTGCTATTGTCTTGTCATCGTCATCAACACTATCCCAGTTCAGACTTTCATTTTCTAATATCATATATAAAAAACTTCAGAATTCATAAAACCCTTCTCTTAACAAAAAAAATAAAAAATAAATAATAATAATAAAAAAAAAATAAAAATAAAAATAATAATAAATAAAAGAAAAGAAAACAAATAAAAATCAAATGTCAAACACCATCGTAAATCACTATAGTATACTATGTATGTTTTTAATATCTCGAAGCTCAAAAGAAAGAAAGAAAGAAAAAACGAATAAAAAGTAGAAACCAGGGAATTTACAGGCACAGATTAACACTAATAAGTTTTAAATAAGTCTAACAATAATAATAAGTTTTAAATAAGTTTTAATAAGTCTCTAAGTTTTAAAATAGATTTGCAACACATATTATCAGCATTTCGAAGCGACATTGCAAGAAAAAAAATAACATGTTGCAATATCACTCGTTATTCCATCATTTTTATTCACGAACTTTTAATCCAATCATAATATATGCATTTAGTTCATTACCCTGTATTTCAATATTTAAGTACAATGTGCACAGATGTATCTAGTAAATGGTATTCTATTACATTACGCTAATTATCTCGATGATATTAAATGTTCTTTCATCTTAAGGTTAACGTTAAGACTTTGTTCTTTGTATCTTAATGGATGATTACGATGATAGAAAAATGAATAAAAGAGAGGATGAAAAAATATACTACGACCGGGCGAAACAAAAAGAGTAATGATAAAAATGATAAGAATGTTAATATGAAAAATAACTATTGATAATGATGATGATAAACACTATGATAAAACAATGAAAAAACAATGAAAAAAAGGAAAAAGTGAAGATGGTACAAAATCTTTCGTAAAAGAAGAAAAGAAAGAAAGAAAGAAAAGAAAAAAAGGTTCCCAAACGAGGTTCCAGTCAAAGCATTTTATCCCGGTAAAAAAAAGTGATGGGGGGGAGGGGGAGGTAGGAGGAGGAAGGGGGAGGGAAGAGGAGGAAGGGGGAGGGGGGGGGAAGTAGGAGGAGGAAGGGGGAGCGAGGAGGGAAGAGGAGAGGGAGGTAGGAGGGAAGAGGAAGAAGGGGGAGAAGGAGGGAGGAGGTAGGAGGAGGAAGGGGGAGGGAGGAGGGAAGAGGAGAAAGGGGGAGGGGGGGAGAAGAGGAGGAAGGGGGAGGGGGAGGGAGGAGGGAAGAGAAGGAAGGGGGAGGGGGAGGGAAGTAGGAGGAGGAAGGGGGAGAGGGAAGAAGGAGGGAAGAGGAGGAAGGGGGAGAAGGAGGGAGGAGGGAAGAGGAGGAAGGGGGAGGGAGGAGGGAGGAGGAGGAAGGGGGGAGAGGGATTTCATTGCAACACCTCTTTTTGCCAGTGCAACTATGCGGCGTCCATGTATTAGTGAGGTTGCACAAAGGAAATTGAAGCAACTGTGTCTGAAAAGAGGATGATTTACTAAATGGCAACTCTTTTCTGCGAGACGGTTGCCACATCGTCGAATTTCGTCATTATGCACCTTAATTACGGTCGTCCGTTATAATGACAAAAGCCTTTTAAAAGACACTCTGCATTTGATACCCTAGAGACGCAAGCAAGCAAGCAAGCAAGCAAGCCAGAAAGCACCCACCCACTGTAGCATTCACAGAAATATATATTCCCGACCCAAAATTTGAACCCTAAGGGGATACGAACTTAAAAGTTATTATTTTTTTAATTCGAAGAAAACGAACATGAGGGCATACGAACGCAATCAAAATCACCTGATATTTTCCTTCTGAATTTCGCCATCCTCATAAACGTGCTCTATCATATTAGGCACAGCTTAGTTCAACCAATATGTTACTTCAAGGGAATTATCTGAGGTACTGAATAGGTACGTAGCTCCTGCAAGGGGATGGGGGGGATGGGGGGATGGGGTGGGGGGTGGGGGGGATGGGGGATGGGGGAAGCTAATCCGTCTGGTGTGACAGGTATCCGAAGGGAAATTATTATTAAGATACGCGTGTGTGTGTGAATGTGCAGGTATGTGCTCGCGCGGGGCTCAGGGACGAGGGGGAGGGGAGTGGGGGGGTGGGGGGGAGGGGAGTGGGGGAGGAGGAGGGGGAGGGGTGATCGCCGTTGCACACGTGATGGGAGGAAGATCTTTATTATTTTTTTTTTGTTTGCTTGTTTCATTGTTTATTGTATCAGTTCCTCGGTCAGGAACACACACACACAGACACACACACAGACACACACACACACACACACATATATATATATATATATATATATATATATATATATATATATATATATATATATATATATATATATATATATATATATATATATATATATATATATACATATATATATATATATATATTCAATCTATTTGCTTACATTTTAAGAAAAAACATATACATATGAGAGAAAGAAAGACTGAGAGAGAGAGAGAGAGAGACAGAGAGAGAGACAGAGAGAGAGAGAGAGAGAAAGAAAGAAAGAAAGAGAGAGAGAGAAAGAAAGAGAAAGAAAAAGAGAAAGAGAAAGAAAAAGAGAAGGGGGAACGAATAAACACAAGAAAATGAGAGAAAGAAACAGAAAAAAAAAATGAATTTAAGAAAATGAGAGAAAGAAAACAAAAAACCCTGCAAGCAGACCATCCATCACACAAAACGCGAGGATCAGCAACAGACAAGACCAGATGAATAAAACAAATTGTACTTATAGTGGCAGTTTGCAAGTTGAAAAGACGTGGTCGATCATTGATTTAGAAATTGCAGCAATATCGTGAACCTTCGACACTATGCTGGGATATCAAAACTGATGTTCAAGGTGATATCAATTTGATTGTCTCATTCGTGCTCTGTCTGTGGAGTAAGTGCTTTGTATTTGAATTATCTTTTTTTTCTTCACTTACTACTCCGTCATATTTTATTTTATTTTTTTCATGATCTGAATTTAAGAATTGTTGTTTATTATGTTGTTTAATAATCTAAGGGGAAATAAGAGTATGGTGAAATATAAATGGACGGACCGGTGTATGTTTATATATTCATATATCTATAAAAAGCTAGATTGATACTGATAAACACATATAAATGATAAATAAATAAATAATTTCCCAAATCATCTTGTAAACATAATATATATCTACCTATGTCTCATTATGTGAATTCCATATGTTTATTATGTTTATCATGTTTATATATTTGTTTATATATTTATACATTTGTTTATATGTTTGTTGGCTAGCGTGAGAATGAAGGGAATTCTTAACAAATTCCCCAAAAGATATGCATTAAGTTCAATCAAAGTGTCTTGTCTTCTTCGTTACGTGCGTGCCAATTAACGAACGGAGCCGAGATGTGCGACGCCTCAACGTCACTCACGAAGGCTTTCAATGTTTCATGCCTTAGGTCGTGATTGCAATAGCTCGTGCGTGTCTCCCTCGAGGCTTTTTTTGTGTGTGTTGCAACGGAAAGCCATGTAGGGAAATCATTCATTGCTATGTACGAGGGACGGTTTTTATCCTTCTCGTTCTTGTCTTGTCTTTATTTGTCTCAAGGTCCGTTCGTATAGACTCACGCACGTAAAACATTTGTATATTCTGTACTCAGTTGTGCAAATACACACGTGTATGTGTACTTTGTGTCTATGTGTTTGTGTGTGTGTGTGTGTGTGTATATATATATATACATATGTATGTATATATATATATATATATATATATATATATATATATATATTTTTATATATATATATATATATATATATATATATATATATATATATATATATATATATATATATATATATATATCATATATATATCATATATGTACTTGCAAATGCACAATACCATACCATAAACAAACACATAAACTCATAAACATTATAAAAAGAAACACACTTTCACTTCTTTTTCTTCTTCTCAGCTGTATCGCTGTCAAAATCTTGCACTGCCATTTATGGTGTGATTCCGAATTTGATTTATTGCAATTGCTCTATTGCTTTCATTCTCTATTTTTTTTTTTTTTTTTTTCTTGACGCACTATAAAGCCTCAGGGAGTGAACGTTTTGCTTAGAAAGAAGTCGTTGGTATTATGTGAATTTTTTTATTACGCTCCTTACTTAGTGGCAATTTAGTTTGTGAGTTTGAATGTTATTAATGCTGTCTTATATGTTTCTCTGTCATTCTCTCTCTCTCTCTCTCTGTCTCTCTCTCTCTCTCTCTCTCTCTCTCTCTCTCTCTCTCTCTCTCTCTATATATATATATATATATATATATATATATATATATATATATATATATATATATATATATATATATATATACATATATATATACATGTATACACACATATACATATATGTTTTTGTGTGTAGTGTCTGTATAGGCCAAATGGCAAATATGTGCTATATGCTTAAATATGCTAAAGAAAGAGAGAAAAAAGGGAAAGACAGAAGATTTGATTAAAAAAGGACAAGAGATAGACAGATAGATCAAGATAATACATACACCTTAATCTAACAAACTTAAACCGAACTAAATTCGTGATGCATACGTGCATGTGTGTCTGTCTAGCTATGCATGTTGTCATAGAGTCTAATTACCCCATAATCTCCACTCCTCCTCCCCTCCCTTCTCTACCCCTCCCCTCCCCCCCCCTACTTTCCCCCCAAAATTCGTGCTGAGATTCTCCATAAAAAGAGACTCGTGGAAAAAAAAAAAAAAAAAACATTGAAATCTCGCAGTCTCTGTTCTGGCTACCCATGAGCGAAGTAATGTTTACGTCACGAAAAAAGGCAGGAAGCAAAAGTGACTATTTGTTTCTTTTCAAATTTATATTTTGAATTTTAGTCGTGTTTTAGGAGCAAAGGAAGAAGTATGAGGTAGCGGAGATATATGTATATATATATATATATATATATATATATATATATATATATATATATATATATATATATATATATATACATATATATATATATGTATATATATATATATATATATATATATATATATATATATATATATATATATATATATATATATATATATATATACACACACACACACACACACACACACACACACACACACACACACACACACACACACACATATATATATATATATATATATATATATATATATATATATATATATATATATATATATATATACATATATATATATATATATATATATATATATATATATATATATATATATATATATATATATATATATATATATTTATATGCTGGTGTGCGTTTGTTTGTGTGTTATTTGTGTGTTGTGTATACGTGTTTTAACACGTGCATGTAGTTATGTACGCACACACACACACACACACACAAACACACACACACATAAACACCCACACACACACACGTATGAATGCATATTCCATCCTGGGCGCCGTAAGTAGAAACATAAAAAAAAATCAACATTATCACTCCCCCGACCTCATTCTCAGGAAATGTTGGCACGCCTGCATACATCGCTCGAAAACAACGGCTATGTTGGTACCCCTGATGGCACGGCTGTGTTCGGAACCTCCCACACAATTATTGGTCATTCCTTCACATGTTGACAACGTCTTCGGACTCCGTTGTGTGGAATTTATGATCCACATCTCATTTTTCTTGTATCGGGTATATCGATGGAATTACGGCGTGCTCGGTCATTTGTTTGTTCGTTTGTTTTTTTTTTTTTTTTTTTTGCCTGCATTTCTCTTCAGGTCTGAATGCATTAACGGGGTATAAAAAAGAGAAAACTTTAAGGTGAAGGAGGGATTGTCTAGCTTTTTCCGAGAAATTTATAGATTAGGATT
>BOPN01001642.1:5000-7500 GCA_017312705.2 Penaeus japonicus
TAGTGTTGGTATCATTATTATTATCATTATTATTATCATTATTATCATTATTATTATCATTAGTGTTATCATTAGTATTATTACTATTATTATTGTTATTATTATTGTTATTATCATCATTACCATTGTCATTATTATTATTATTATTATTATTAGCAGTAGTAGTAGTAGTAGTAGTAGTGTTGTTATTAACATTGTTATTACTATTATCATCATTATTGTTGTTGCCGTTTTTGCCATCATTATCATTCTTAACATTGATATATTATCATTATCATTAACACTGTTATCATTATTATTAATTAGTGTTGCTGCTATTGTTTTGTTTGATATAAATGTTAGATTTCTCATCTATTTACCTATCTTTTTTTTCTTTTTTTTTTCTTGCACTATCATTATCATCACCTTAAAAACAAAAAAAAAACAAAAAAAATCATCACATTTAGGAAACGAGTGTAATGAAAAAAGACACTCACAATACTTAATAACGACCATTACTAACGGTGGTGAATAAAGACATCACTAATAATAGATCATTTACGTTCGTGTCATTAACAGTGATTCAGGGAATGCCAGATGACGGAATGACGATGACCGGGACGACCATCGACTGCTATTCCAACATGACCTGTGTGCTGGGAAATGAGACTGGTAAGTGGTTGTCGTTGGGTTGTGGTTGTGGTTGTGTTTTTGTTATTTGTTTCCTGGATTTTTTTTTTTTTTTTTATCAGTCTCTCACCCCCTTAAAAATAATTTTGAAATTTAAGGGAAGGTTTTTTTTAATCAGTCCCCCCCCTTTAAAAATGATAATAAAATTTATGGAAAGTTTTTTTTATCAGTCTCCGCCCCCCCTCCCTTAAAAAGGGGGGAAATATAAGGAAATGAAAAAAAATGTGTTCACATAAAAGGTTATACTTTTATTTCGTAGTATTGTTCTTATCATTTTTAACATATTTGTTGTAGTTATCATTACTATTATTATTATCATTATTATCTTTATTATCATTATCATTATTACTATCATCATTACTACCATTATGGTTATAATTATTATTATTATTACCATCATTACCATTATCGATATTATCAATATCATCATCACCATCATCATCATCATCACCATCATCATTATCCTCACCATCACCACAATAACCCCCATCATTACCAACACTCTTCTCCTCACCCATATACAACTAAACTACCCTGCAATTATTGCAAACAGTGCAATAACAACACAAATCACAATAAACAAATCACTAACAATACTCAAGAATCATAACATTTATGGTGATGAAAGCAGCAGTGACTGACGGAACAACAGCTGATTCAGGAACAACAGCTGACTCAGGAACGACAGATACCAGTGCCAGTACGAGTGCCAGTACCAGTGCCAGTACCAGCATCACCTGTTATTCCAGCGGTACTTGCGTCCTGCCTAGTGGTTCTGGTGAGTCATTTGCATATTCATGTTTACGATTTTTTTAAAATTTGCATGTTCATATTTACAATTTTTTAAAAATTTTCATTTTCATATTTACGATTTTTAAAAAAAATGCGTATTCATATTTGCGAATTTGTAAAATTTGCGTATTCATATTTACGATTTTTTTAGATTTGCATATTCATATTTACAATTTTTTTTAAATTTTGCATATTCATATTTATGAGGTTTTTTTTTCCATATTCACATTTACGATTTTTTTTAAATTTGCATATTCACAATTACGATTTATTTTTATTACTAAGGTTGTTGTTTTTCTTAGAAGTGTTGTTGTTAGCATTGTTATTGTGTTTTTTTAATGTGATTATTATGATTATTGTTATCATTTTCGTTATCATTGATGACAGTAATGATTATGATGATGATATTAATGATAAAAAATAAGTAATTATAATTTTGATAATTATGATGCTGTTATAATGATGATAAAAATAATACTAGCAGCAACAATAAAACTATGGATAATGATAATGAAAATAAGATAAAATTCAATGATAATCTTAATGATAAGATTTGAATAATAATGATTGTAATGATGATTATTAATATCAAATCTTATTTATCTATTTGTTATCAATGATGATCATCATTATTTCCATTATCATTGTCGGTATCATTATTATCATCATGATTCTTATATTAGTCATTATTATGATCATAATTATCATCACTGTCACCATTATCATTATATCATCATTGTTATTATTATCATCATTATATTATTCCAATTGTTGTTATCATTTACAATTAATATTGTCTTCATTATCATTATCATCACTGTCATTATCAGCATCACTATCATTATAACTTTTCGTTATCATCATTATTCCTACTACATCATCATCATCATCATCATTAGTATCTTCACCATCATCATCATCATCATCATTAGTATCATCATCATCATCATCATCATCATCACAATAATTATTCATGATGACTACCTTTCAATACCAACTATCACTTATCATTACTATTAATATCATTAATACTTACATC
>BOPN01001642.1:15000-17500 GCA_017312705.2 Penaeus japonicus
AAAAATTAAGAGTGATCATTCGGTGAAAATGAAGAATTGAGAGTGAATATTAGATGAAAATGAAGAATTGAGAGTGAATATTAGATGAAAATGAAGAATTAAGAGTGAATATTAGATGAAAATGAAGAATCGAGAGTGAATATTAGATGAAAATGAAGAATTGAGAGTGAATATTAGATGAAAATGAAGAATTGAGAGTGAATATTAGATGAAAATGAAGAATCGAGAGTGAATATTAGATGAAAATGAAGAATCGAGAGTGAATATTAGATGAAAATGAAGAATTAAGAGTGATCATTCGGTGAAAATGAAGAATTGAGAGTGAATATTAGATGAAAATGAAGAATTGAGAGTGAATATTAGATGAAAATGAAGAATCGAGAGTGAATATTAGATGAAAATGAAGAATTAAGAGTGAATATTAGATGAAAATGAAGAATCGAGAGTGAATATTAGATGAAAATGAAGAATTGAGAGTGAATATTAGATGAAAATGAAGAATTAAGAGTGAATATTAGATGAAAATGAAGAATTAAAAGTGAATATTAGATGAAAATGAAGATTTGAGAGTGAATATTAGATGAAAATGAAGAATTAAGAGTGAATATTAGATGAAAATGAAGAATTGAGAGTGAATATTAGATGAAAATGAAGAATTAAGAGTGAATATTAGATGAAAATGAAGAATTAAGAGTGAATATTAGATGAAAATGAAGAATTGAGAGTGAATATTAGATGAAAATGAAGAATTGAGAGTGAATATTAGATGAAAATGAAGAATTGAGAGTGAATATTAGATGAAAATGAAGAATTGAGTGTGAATATTAGAGGAAAATGAAGAATTAAAAGTGAATATTAGATGAAAATGAAGAATTAAGAGTGAATATTAGATGAAAAGGAAAAATTGAGAGTGATCATTAGATGAAAATGAAGAATTAAGAGTGAATATTAGATGAAAATGAAGAATTAAGAGTGAATATTAGATGAAAATGAAGAATTGAGTGTGAATATTAGATGAAAATGAAGAATTGAGAGTGATCATTAGATGAAAATGAAGAATTAAGAGTGAATATTAGATGAAAATGAAGAATTAAGAGTGAATATTAGATGAAAATGAAGAATTTAGTGTGAATATTAGAGGAAAATGAAGAATTAAAAGTGAATATTAGATGAAAATGAAGAATTGAGAGTGATCATTAGACGAAAAGGAAAAATTCAGAGTGAAAATTAGATGAACATGAAGAATTAAGAGTAAATATTAGATGAAAATGAAGAATTAACAGTGAATATTAGATGAAAATGAAGAATTGAGAGTGAATATTAGAGGAAACGGAAGAATTAAGAGTGAATATTAGATGAAAATGAAGAATTAAGAGTGAATATTAGATGAAAATGAAGAATTGAGAGTGAATATTAGATGAAAATGAAGAATTAAGAGTGAATATTAGATGAAAATGAAGAATTAAGAGTGAATATTAGATTAACAGGGGTGAACATCGAATCAAAAGGGATTCAGATAGATGGATATTAAATAATAGATTGAGATAAATGAAAATTGAATAAAAAGGGATCAAGAGACATGAAAGTTAGATAAAAATGAAAAATAAGAGAGATGAAAATAATCGTAATAGAATTGAAATGAAAATAATCTTATTGACAATGGATTAATAATTCGTGGCTGATAATATATATAATGATAAATATAATGACGAAGTTGCAGACTTAAGGAAGAAGATAAGATAATGAACTGGATATTATTAATGGGTATTAATAGGATTAATACCAGCGGTGTGAAAATGCATGGAAAATACCTCTGAAAGGTTAAGAATATGGATGATGATGATGAGGAGGAGGAGGAGGATGGTGGTGGTGGTGGTGGTGGTGGTGATGATGATGGTGGTGGGGATGGTGATGATGATGAGGAGGAGGATGATGGTGGTGGTGATGGTGATGATGATGATGATGGTGGTGGTGGTGGTGATGATGATGATGATGATGGTGGTGGTGGTGGTGATGATGGTGGTGGTGGTGGTGATGATGATGATGATGATGATGATGGTGGTGGTGGTGGTGATGATGATGATAATGATGATGATGATGATGGTGGTGGTGATGATGATGGTGGTGGTGGTGATGGTGATGATGATGATGTGGAGGAGGAGGATTATGAAGATGATGATAACAACTATATAATCAATGATGTAAGAAAAGAAAAAAAGAAAAAAAATGAAAAAGATTGGAAGAAGGAGAAATAAAAAATAGAACTAAAGCGAAAAGAGGAATAAAGATAAAAAAAAAGACAAAACAAAGAAAAACAAAGGGAAAAGTGAAGAAACACGAAAAAAGCAAAAACAAAAAAGAAAAATAATGAGGAAGACAGAAAGGGAAGCAAAGAAGAAGAAAATAGAAAGGCGATAAAGAAGAAAGAAAAAAAATGATAAGAAACGATGGTAATAATAAAGAGGATGTTAGCAACAATGATGATGATGATAATAAAACG
>BOPN01001642.1:32500-37500 GCA_017312705.2 Penaeus japonicus
CTTGGATTACGTACATCTTCTCATTGATTTTTTTTTTTTTTTTTTTTTTCATTATCAACTTCAGTGTTCCTCACGGTCGCAATTTTTCATCGCATAAGGTTCATCATCATTATCATTAATTTTGTTATAATTGATATCCTTATTATTATCATCATCATTATCGATATCATTATCATTATCATCATTGTTATTAGTAGTAGTATCAGTATTGTTATTATTAGATATCATGAACTCTTTTTTTGCTTTTGTTATTATCATCATTATTGTAGTTATTGTTATTATCCTTATTTTTATTATTGTTGTTATTATATCTATCAATATGCTCTTTGTTTTCATCCTTTCTGTTATTTTCTTCATTATCATCAATATTGCCTATCATCAATATTGCCATATCACTGTTTCTACAACTATACACATACTTATATCAATATCATTATCATTCCTATTATAACAACCATCATTACAATCATAATCCTTATCAACAATAACAGCAATAATCCTTATAACCCCTTTATCAATCACCAGTATTTTCATTCACAATTCAAGCACGGCAGCTCAAGATGCCAGTGTGTTGGTGTTGCATCATAACACAGCTGAGGTGCGGCTCGGGTTTCCCAATATCCTTTTCACGAACTTAGCTTTGAGGAGTGTTGTTGAGGTAAACATGGTTTACGTATTCACGTTTATATACGGGTATATGTACATGTGTATATGTGTGTTGTATGTGGATATGTATATGTATATGTATGTGTATGTGTATATGTATATGTATATGTATATGTATATGTATATGTATATATACATATATATATATATATATATATATATATATATATATATATATATATATATATATATATATATATATATATATATATATATGTGTGTGTGTGTGTGTGTGTGTGTGTGTGTGTGTGTGTGTATGTGTGTGTGTGTGTGTACATGTATATGTATATGTATATTTATATGTGTGTATATATGTATATGTATATATATATATATATATATATATATATATATATATATATATATATGTACGTATGTATGTTTGTGTATATATCTATCTATCTATATATATATATATACAAACATAAACATAAACATAAACAAACGGCGCAAGAAAGCGAAGAAGAAACAAGAAAAGGAACAAAGATGACCTTGTGAGCCAAGAGCCATTTTGGGGGAGGAGCCTCGAGCAGTGACGCAGCATGAAAGAGCATAACAGCATCAGCAGGTGCAACCGGACAGCAGAAGGCGTTTGGAGTCAAGATGAACGGTTCCCTGCTTCTCGTCTGCTGCCTCGTGTGCTGTGTTTTGAGGTGAGAGAAAATAAAAAACTTGGAGGTATTTATTTGGTGATTCGATATTATGTCTTTTATATGACTGTCTTATTCGTCTTGGCTCAGAGTTAATTTATGCTGTGTTTTGAGGTGAGAAAAAAAAACTTGAAGGTATTTATTTGGTGATTCGATATTCTGTCTTTTATATCACTGTCTTATTCGTCTTGGCTCAAAGTTAATTTGTGCTGTGTTTTGAGGTGAGAGAAAAAAACTTGAAGGTATTTATTTGGTGATTCGATATTATGTATTTTATATCACTTTCTTATTCGTCTTGGCTCACAATTAACTTAATCGTGTGGCGTTCTAGAATCACCTTCAAACGACCAGCAATAGTGTGCTTATAACAGACATATATATATTTTATATGGTGATTCGTTACTCTGTCTTTTATATCACTGTCTTATTCGCCTTGCCTCACAATTAATTTAACCGTGTGGCGTTCTAGAATCACCTTCAAAAGACCAGCAACAGTATGCCTATAAGAAACATATATTTTATATGATTATTCGTTATTCTGTCTTTTATTCGTCTTGGCTCACAGTTAATCTAACCCTGTGACGTTCTAGAATCACCTTTAAAAAGAACAACAACAAGTATGCCAATAAGTGACATATATATTCCATATTAACTTACCTATGGAATCCATTTACAGCGCGGAAGGTCTCAGCTGTTTCCCCGGTGGCAAAAAATGTACTCCAGAGAGAACTGCTGAGCTGAACTGCACGCATGGAGTTACTCTGGGTCCGTGTCTAGACTGCGAGTGCGCCAAGGTAAGGAATATTAGCGCGAGTGAGTGAGTGAGTGAGTGAGTGAGTGAGTGAGCGCGCGTGGTATGCAGTTTGCTATAGTTATCCCTGTTATTGTATATATATATATATATATATATATATATATATATATATAGAGAGAGAGAGAGAGAGAGAGAGAGAGAGAGAGAGAGAGAGAGAGAGAGAGAGACAGAGAAATATATACAGAGAGAGAGAGTGAGAGAGAGAGAGAGAGAGAGAGAGAGAGAGAGAGAGAGAGAGAGGAGGGATGGAGAGAGAGAGAGAGAGAGAGAGAGAGAAAGAGAGAGAGAGAGAGAGAGAGAGAGAGAGAGGAGGGATAGAGAGAGAGAGTGAGAGAGAGAGAGAAAGAGTGAGAGAGAGAGAGAGAGAGAGCAGGGAAAGAGAGAGAGAGGAGGGGAGGGAGGGAGAGAGGGAGGGAGAGCTAAAGGGAGAGAAATAGAAATAGTATTTAAACCCAAACCCAATTTCCATGTGCACAGATTCTTTCCACTTGCTCTTACCCCTTCCATAAATGAAGTCTGTTTTCATCGCTAGAAGCATGAAGTGTTACAAGGTTTCGCTCGTCTCAATCGTCTCGCCTTTCCTAGTCTCATCATAGTCTAACAGTATCCTCTTGATATTGCTCCTTGCCTGCTCAAGAATCTGAACATTTTGAATATCCACCTCACATTTTATAGCTGCCTCCTTCGCTACCTCATCCACAGGGCCCTTGCTGCTAAGTGAGTCCAGCGCTCCTCTGCTATCCACAAAGAAGGATGCATCATTATCAATCATTTCAATCTTTCTAAGCGCCGTCAATATTACCCAATATTACTCAGCCTGTGTCGATGTTATACGATTACTCGGTCTTATCCCACTGTTTCTGGTGACCACGCCTCTTGCAATGAACTGTCTATTGATAACCCCAAAACATTGTTCTACCATCCTTTAAAACTGACCCATCGACATGAGTAGAAGACATGAGCAATATCAAGGCGTGTTAGACTCTTTTATTTTGTGACCATATCTTGCTTTAAGTTGGCCTGGTTCTCACAGCCTCTTATTGCAAATAAAGGGGATCCACATCTACATTAATCTCCTGATCTTTCTATGGTGGCCTTTTGGGGGATGTCTGAAGCGAACGACAAAAGTCATTTCAAGCCATAATATACTATACAAGGATAAGGATAAGCCAGATTTGCGGAGCAGATGCTGCGCCGGGCTTGTCGGACACTGAGGCGAGCCCGCTATATTCTATATTATCTTTCAGCTCCTTCATATATCCTCGTTTGCTTTGCCTATATATAAAACGTCCTGATGTTATTAAGATCGCTGACTATATCTCTCACTAATTTCTTTCCGTTGTTCCCTTTCATTAACCTGATGGCTGCTATGGCATTAATCTCACTTGCTCTATGTGCAATGCTTTGCAATCCTGTCTCTGTTCTTATCATATCTATCCTAGTATTCTTTTGACACCTGAGGATAATACGCATAGCTTCATTCTGCATGATTTCAAGCCTTCAAAACCTCCCCAGACAAGCTATAAAAAACGCTGGTGTTGCGTAATCGACCAGAGTTCCTACTGTACTGATGTAGACTAGCCTCAGCAGAGGCTAAAAAGAAAGAGAGAGAGAGAGAGGGGGAGAGAGAGAGAGAGAGAGAGAGAGAGAGAGAGAGAGAGAGAGAGAGAGAGAGAGAGAGAGAGAGAGAGAGAGAGAGAGAGAAGAGGAGAAAGTGAGATAGAGAAAAAAAGAAAGAAAGAGAGAGAGATAAGAGAGGAGAGAGAGAGAAAGAAAAAGAGTAGAGAGAGAAAAAAAGAGAGGAGAGAGAGAGAGGGAGAGAGAGAAAGAGAGAGGAAGAAAGAGAGAGAGGAAGAAAGAGAGAGAGAAAGAGAAAGAGATAAAAAGAGAAAAATAGATACAGAGACAGAAAGAGATAAAGAGAGAGAAAGAAATACAGAGAGAGAAAGAGATAAAAAGAGAGAAAGATATATATATAGAGAGAGAAAGAGATAGAGAGAGTGAACACCAACTTTAACTCACCCTCCCACCCCCCACCCCGACCCCCCACCCCACCCCGACCCCCCACCCCCACCCGTTGCAATCTCACAACATTCACCCATCCATTAACAGGGCTTGCTGGAAGACTGTGGTGGCCCATGGGACATCAGTGGCACATGCGCTGAAAACCTGACATGCAAGAGGAACGAAGACCACATACAAGCCAATGGGAAGTGCGTTGAGAAAGATGAGAAAGAGAAGAAAGACAAAGAATGGAAAATCGTGGGACACATAGATGAGTAAAGGAAATATCTGGATAGTAAGGCCATGTGATAAGCCTTGTGAAAGTGTTGAAGTTTAAAGAAGTTTAAAAAGATGGAAAAGAAATTTAAAAAAATAGTGACTGTAATGGTGATAATGCTTATGTTACAACTGTTGATGATAATTGGGAAAAAGTTTAATGGTAATAATAACAATTACGAAATTGAAAAATCCACGTTTTCTTTGTTTTGTTAGATTTTAATAAAAAGAGGATTTACAAGTCCTGATTTTGTAAAAAATTGTCTGTTTTTAGTAAATTATAGAATAATAATAATTAAGCAGTTTTTTTCGTAACCCTTTGGATTTATTACTATTTCATCAGGATTTTTTTACAAACATGAAAATTAAAAGAATTAGGGATGATATGATAAAAGTAGATGAAATAACATGATAATGAATATATTATTTTAGTGTTGATGGTATAGAGAGATGTTATGATTATAATAGCAATAATAATGATCTTAGCGAATATAGCGGTAAGAGAGACAACAATAATGATAAAGGGAATAGTAACAATAAAAAAATAATGATAACATTCATAATAGCATGATTAAACAAATAATTAAGAT
>BOPN01001642.1:80000-90000 GCA_017312705.2 Penaeus japonicus
ATATTCATAATAGTAACCCTACCAATAGTAAGCTCAATTGATCTTACCGCAATGGCCCGTTATTTGTATCCGTTCTAGCCCCTGTCTGAGGAAGCGTGTATGCTCACACTCCTGCAAATAGAACAACAAGATGGCGACTAGAGTGCCAAAATGCTCACAACAGGAAGCATCACAGATAATAGTGTCTGTGACTTAGTAACTTAGTTTCATTCTATGAGTAAGGATTGCGGCACCTCGCAATGGTGTTCCAGGGCGTGCCAGTGGTTCATAACCTATGGCGTCTGGCTGAGATGGAGAACCTGCATCCACCTAGGGACACCCAGATTGATTATGGCACTCTCAACTCTTGGGATGATTTAATTCCATTCTTAAAACCTTGGTTAGGTTGTGATCAGACCAACAGAGGCAGAATGAGTTGGACTACAAGTACATAAAATCGTCTTATTATTCTGTCTCCATCTCTTTTGTGTTCCCTGTAATTGCTCTTTTGAAGAGAGTCTCTGTTTGCTTTACCAGCTACTTAACCTCCATAATTTATTTATTCATCTATTAATATTATCTTCTTCTTTTTTTTTGTATCCATCTGATTACACTGTATCAACTTTACTATCCTTTTTTTGATTAAGTCCTGGAATATATTGCCTCGGTTACCTTTATTGTCGTCGAATTCTCCAGTTGATTCTGAGCTTGATAGTTGACAACAAAACCATGGTGTAAACCTGTTGTGACATGTCGAGTCCTCTTGCACACAAATACAACGTGATCAAGGCGCCAAAACGTCGACCATTATGCATGATATATGTTTTCTGTACGCTAGCATTCCTATTTATGTGATTTTTCCCCTGTCATACTTCTCCTATAACTGTCATGCTGCCTTTTCCTTATCTCTCTAATTATTTATTATCGTTTAGGCCTGATATTAGATTTAACAAGAGTTTTCACTGCCACTAAAGCTCTTTTTAACCAATACATACTACTTGACATTTAATTTTTATCTTAACAACAGGGGTGGGATTCTGAATCCCCTTAAACATTAGACTTTAACTATCGCCAAAAACAAAAGGAAATAGATTTTTTTCAGGAGACTTATTAGTCACATTATTCAAATTCAATATACAAAAAGAAAAAAAATGCCCTTCTTAATAACCCGGAAAATATTTTTCCGGCTTTTCCCTGATTTTTCAATGTTTGTTTACGTTACATAGTTTTACAAAAAATATTACTTTGCTCTGATACTCCATGCAAAAGTAAACGAAAGAAAGCATTTAATCTATATATTTCATCCCAACACCATGGCTGTACGGAGATTAAATGTCACTTAAAAAAAAAATGGCGTCTGTTGACCGAATTCCATTCTTTTTCTCTCTCTTTGTTTCTTCATCCCTGCAGGAAGTATCAGGCGAGAGTAACTTTATAATTCATAGTTTAACAACCAATCAAAGTCTAGACAGTAATAACAAGAATATTTACAAGAACACAAATCCAAAACACGAACAAATAATAGAGCGCCACGAATCTCCACCTCCTACATGCGGGAAGTATCGAACGAGTGACGCTCTCGGACCTGTTACTCGATCCAGAAGATCTCAGCAAAGAAATGAGTTTAGTTATCAAGGGGTTTGGGCTATGGATGAAGTTGGGCGCCGTTAGGAGTGGGAATCTCTGCCTGATTATTAGGAAGTTCATCACATTTGATGATAATGAGAAGGTTCATCTGTTTATTACTATCCACGGCCTGTATGCACTGTCCACTAGCTTTCCTTGCTGCATAATGGAACCGCTGGAACAAATGGTGCATTCCTCTGCAGGGGAGTGAACATCAATCAAGTTTAAATGTCATTTTTCTCCAGCTTTATCTTGAGTAACATACGTAAATTGGCAAAATCACCGTGTAAGGCGGTGAAATTCCCCAAATACTTTAGCACTCTTGTTAGTGACATATAATGCTACATCACCTGTTGATTCGCGAGTGGGAGGGGTCGTTCCTTACAAACACACATCGGCAGGAATAAAGTGACTTTGGTAGGTGTCACCGTTGGCAATCAAGAGACGTCTAGGTGCACAGGCAGTATTTGCCGAGGCTTTCTTCGTCAGGAGGGCCAAGTGAAGTGGAGAAAAACTCGCCTGGGACAGAGAGGGCCACCCCGAAAAACATTTCGGCGTTAGACCCAAGAAGTCCCTCTTCGGGTGAAGTCCCCATGCCGAGGAATGCCCAGTATGGTAGTTGAGCTTTCCAGATGGTCCCGGTACAATAGGACATCAGGTCAGCTTACAACGACCATTTCGTAATCTACTGGATTTTATGCGGTAGTACGGTGGAGAGTCTTTACCACCCCCCAAAGACGTCCAAAGCTGGTTGGAGGTGATGTCACCTGGGCTTCGGCAAGGTTGGGCGGCAGATTGTTCAATAAGGATTGCTTCGGCGAACAGTTTCTGAGCATCGCCGATGTCAACATGAAGGTATATATATATTATATATATATATATATATATATATATATATATATATATATATATATATATATATTTATATATATACATATATACATACATATATATATATATATATATATATATATATATATATATATATATATACATGTACATATATATATATATATATATATATATATATATATATATATATATATATGTATATATATGTATATATGTATATATATATATATGTATATATATGTATATATATATATATATATATATATATATATATATATATATTATATATATATATGTGTGTGTGTGTGTGTGTGTGTATGTATGTGTGTGTGTGTGTGTGAAATTCCAGATAAATTAAGTAACGAAACTAACTAAATGAGGTGTACACATGATAGGGAATACACAATTTTTAACCAATTTACTCATATCTTTATTTACACCTCTTTTACTCACTAGGGTAATGTAAGATTCAGTCACGCGTCCCCTCCCCCCCTCTTAAGATGAATATAAGTTTAATAATGCATTAACATTGCTTTAAAATCTGAACAGATGTTTGCATAAAGAAATTCCGAGAAATAAAGAGTCATTTATAGATTTTAAATATTCTCAGAATAATATGTCGGGCATTTTGGTCACTCCAATTGCAGACATTTCACGGAAACGCTTAATGCAAAATATTATATATTGAAAATAACTTTAATAGTTTGCAGATAAAAACACGTTTACATATGTTTGCATGCCGATGGTGAGGAATAATTGATGATAGCACTTATGATAATGATCAGGATATTTATTAAGATAATGATAATAACTAGTAATGACAATAGGAATCATTACATGTATTACTAATGTATATCCTAATGATAACAAAAATAACGATGAAAGCCTTCCAGACAAGTAAAACCTGAATTAAATAAGAAATAATGCTGTATTCGACATCAATCTCACCTCCATGTCAAACCCTCGATTGAAGCAGAAAATAGATCAATTTACATTATTCTCAGCATAACATAAAAAAAAAACTTGTTGCATTGTGTGCGTGGGTGTGTATCTAAGGGTTGCTTAAGACAGCACTTCATTAAATACTTAGAAAACAGTTGGTAATTCCGTGTGAGAAAGAAAGACGACCTCGAGTTATCGCTCTCGACTGAAAATGTCTTTTTTTTTCCTCGATTCCGTTTTCTTGTCTTGATTCCGTTTTTAAGCATCTTTGGCGAGGATAATCATGATTACCGCTGCTGATATAGTTTATTCGGTCTGTATATGTATACGTAGAAGGTAATAATGATACCCATACGACAAAATATCAAAGACAAAGAAAATTATTTTAAGAACAATGGTGAAAAGCTTAATGGTTAGGCTCGTAGTGCCTGGTATTCTTGGGAGAGCAAGGAAAGGGGGCGGGGGTTGGCTACTATTATCACCAGTGCACTTCCTCCTATCAATATTCACCCAATATCAACATCCCAAGTATCCCAATTTGACAATAACAACAAAAAGAATAAAAATCTCCACAACGATTACCCGAAGACGATGATGATAACAATAAATAAAAAAAAACTTTACGCTCGGAGTCACTCCATGTTATTGAGAGACAGAGTGTCGGGTGCGAGCGAGGCCTCACCCACCTCGCACTCATTTTTAACCTCCTAGGCCTCTTGTAACCTGTTGTTGTGCTTCAAAAACGTTTGGATTATGCATATCAGAGGCCTTTCTTCCTGCTCAAGGTTAGTTCGGGTTGGATTTAAGGGGCGGGAAGGTTTGAGAAGGGGAGGAGGAGGAGACTCACAGACTCGGTGGAGGTTTGGTGGGCCAGGCAGGTTGATGAAGCCCGTGGCGTTAAGGGCTATTTATATTCGTCTTGGATGTATAGACGCTTAGTTGGGTGATTGGGGGCGGATGAGAGGATGTTCTGGGTTTGTGTTTTCATGTCTGGTGGTATTTTGTTTGGGGGTGTGATGGGGAGTTTCACCAGAAGAATAGATATCTTCCTAGTTTTATTTTTATTTTTCTAGTTTGTTGTCACTGATATTTTTTTTCTGATAATGATGATGACACTTTCATAGTGGATAGTATATGAAAATAATAGATAAAGGAAATCAAAGACACTATTTGAGTAATTTCTTTCAAAGATTTAGAATTAAGAAGTGTTATGATATAGAAATGTATTACTGACAGAAGCTCTATCAATTTCCATCCTTTAGTAAAGTGAAGATGTGTATTTGCTGTATTGGGACAAATACCCCTATGATATATCCTGGAGATCTAATGTCAAATAACCAACAGTGTCAAGTTCTATCTTACCAGAATATATATGAAAGATGTTTCTTAACCTTTTAGCCATAGTGCCAATAGGCATGGAAGTTACTGCAATGTCTTTCTACATGGCATCATACATATATGATTTTTTTTATTTTTATTTTTATAACAAAACCACATATTTTGAATTTTTATTTTAGACTAGGCTGAAATTATTATTGTTTGATTTGATTTGTGACCCCCCCCCCCCCCCTCTACCCACCCCAAAACTGAAAATTACCACTAGTTCCTCTATACCTGTTGGTGGATTGGGAGGGGCACAGTTACTGATTCAGAAATTAAAGTGGAAATGCACATTAGAATATTGGACCAGAAACACCTTTCAGATTATTTATGATTCTCAAAATCCTTTGATCTGTCTCCCTCTTTCTCTCTCTCTCTCTCTCTCTCTCTCTCTCTCTCTCTCTCTCTCTCTCTCTCTCTCTATATATATATATATATATATATATATATATATATATATATATATATATATATATATAATCTTGCTCTAAAGTAGCAGCGACGAAGGATATGCAGACAGAAAAAGAAAAGGAAAGTGACTCAAACCATACCCAGTGTCCACAATGTGCCCCTGTTCCAGTAGGGCTACCTTGAACTGTGGTACTCACAGTCATAAGCACTGGTTTCCTTCCTCTTTCTTAACTTTTCATGTTATTTTCATTGCACATGGTTATATTTTCATATTTCACAACAGTACACAAATACAAAAGAAAAAAAGATGTTACTTTTTGTCTTCCCATAAAACAATACTTCTATCACACTGAGTATAAAGAAAATAATGAGCTGATATGGACCCTATACTAAAATTGATAGAGCCTGTCATATGACATATATAAGTCTCTTGATATAATAGAACACAAAAAATTATGAACACAAAAATGGTTTTATAATGAGGGACTGAAAGAGAGTGGGGAAAAGTCAGAGTTTTTTGTGTGAAGCTGCCTTGCTCTGAAATAAAACTTATCCTAGAGACTGGGTAAGCAAATCTATCCCTGTCTGCAATGGGTTAACCCACTGTGTACGGGTGTCAAGACATACATGTTGGCACCGATTAGGCCTAAGATACGGGTTTCAATGTGTACGTGACTCAACATCAAGATCTGCTCACAGTTGAAGCGCTCACACATTCATAATGGCTGTAATGGCGCTAGCTCTAGAGTTACAGGGTTTTAAAGTCAGCCTAAACCTGCATTTTATGATGTATTTAAGGAAAAATATTGTTTGGGCTAGTCTGAGATACCCGGAGAGCGGAGAAAACCCTTCCCCTGTCCCTCTATTTTTTAGCCAGTGCCGCTAGTGTCGTAGACAACCCACCTTGATGACCAGTTAGGTCTTTAGGTGCTCTGTCAGCAATGGGTTAATGTCTATGCTGTAATTCCAGAAATGTCTAGATATCTGTGCATATGTATATCTTATTCAAGAATCACTTATTGTGCTCAGTTTCTTTTTATTTTTGTAAGCAGTTAATTAAGAATTACAGGGTTAATTAAGAATTCTGAGCAAGGACCGATGGTAGATGGAAGCAGATCTGTCATTTTCACTGTCTGACATAATGGTAGATAATATTTGAATACTCACTAATATCCTGGACCTATCTGTGAGGAGTTAACCCCTTCACTACGGGCAGTAGAAAATGCCCCTCTCGCCGTATCTGAGCTGCCGGTGAGCGCCAAATTTTAAACGTCGCTACTGAATATGACAAGTTTTAAGCCAAAACCTCTACAAGTTTATAGCCAAAACCTCAACATAATCATCATGTGTTATATATCAAAATATGCATAGTTAACCTCTTCCCCCATATGCATGTGACAAGTTATTTACATGGGTTGGGAGGAAGATGGAAAGAATGACCTTGGTGAGAGGCCTCACTCAGATGACAAAAGAAAACGGTTGGAGTAGTATGGTAAACTAATCATAATAAGTTTTATATTTTTACATAATGTTCCATAAATAAATAATAAAATGATTGCTAGCAGGGCCCATCAATGCCTCCCCTGGTATAAGCGAATCCCAGTTTTTATGTAATAATAATGAAAGTCAAGTAATATATCGTATCATATCCGACCTCTATTCTGAAAGATCTCGTACAGTATCCGGAAGAAAGAAAACTCAATTCCACTAGTCCTCGGGTTTGATGCGAGCGCTGCGAGGACGCAGTATACGCGTCCTCGTGTTGAAGGGGTTAAGATAATAATCTATTGAGGAAAAGATATATATATTTATGAATAGTTTAGATAGATTATAAACATAGATAAAGATGAATAGGAGTAATAAATAGGGAGAAACAAGGAAAAAGATTACATCATCTTGTTTTTCGCTTCAGAACATTAGTAAGCCTTTGAATGCAACATATATGGTGCACATGAACGAATCCACGGTGATACTCTTTCCGAACATGTGTCATAGTTCAGCTTCGATAGGTTCTATAACTGACTGCAAAAACTACTACTTTTCTAATCTCGAGAGGAGTGTTTGGCCATGTCAGAAAAGCCACGAAAAAATGTACTTGCACTTTTAGTATATACTCTGGGTGTTCTTATCAACTACCTTGAGTTCAGAGAGAGAGAACAAAAACTTATGATAAAAGTCACTTTAATGTAATTGTGGTATGAAAGCCTCAGGTTGAATTTATAATGTGCTAAGCAAGACCAAGATTTATTGTAAGAAATGTGGAAAATGTATAGATGAGAATTGATAACTTCACAACAGAAAATGTAATTGACATTAAATCTTCATCAGGATTGCAAAGCCTTAGTTGCATCTCTTGCAGTATGCAGTTATGCATTTTCTTAAAAGTGCTGTTGTTAAGAAGATAAAGTGGCAGATGCTACTATAATGGTTTTGTATTGAGAATTTGAGTTATCATTTTACATTTTAACAAAAATTATTATAAAAAAATCCATTTAATTTTATCAGGTGTCGAGATGACTCATCTTTTTCCAGATGTGATTGAGTTATCATCACTAGTAGTAATTACCTTGATTCTCTTTTTTTCGTTTTCTTTTTAATGATAGTGAGCCTTCTGCTTGTTTGAAGTTCTGCATATTATTTCTTAATTCCCGAATGTTTATCAGATGGACATGTTTATACCGTTCTGTTTGAAAAGAGGTGGTTTCTTTTTATCTGTTAGGACGGTTCTTGTTTATTTCTATTACGTTTGAGGTATTTCACTTGTCTGTATTCATTTTTAAAGTAATTATGTCCTTTAATTGAAGTTTTAACCTTCAAAGAATGTGATAAGTGTAATGAAGAACAGACTGCTATGGCAAACTTAGGAGAGTGATGCTCATTTATTTCTTTTTTTGTTCAATTTCTACTCAATGTCTCTCTCTCTCTCTCTGTCTCTCTCTCTGTCTCTCTCTCTCTCTCTCTCTCTCTCTCTCTCTCTCTCTCTCTCTCTCTCTCTCTCTCTCTCTCTCTCTCTCTCTCTCTCTCTCTCTCTCTCTCTCTCTCTCTCTCTCTCTCTCTCTCTCTCTCTTTCCCTCTCTTTCCCTCTCTTTCCCTCTCTTTCCCTCTCTTTCCCTCTCTTTCCCTCTCTTTCCCTCTCTTTCCCTCTCTTTCCCTCTCTTTCCCTCTCTTTCCCTCTCTCTCTCTCTCTCTTTCTCTCTCTCTCTCTCTCTCTCTCTCTCTCTCTCTCTCTCTCTCTCTCTCTCTCTCTCTCTCTCTCTCTCTCTCTCTCTCTCTCTCTCTCTCTCTCTCTCTCTCTCTCTCTCTCTCTCTCTCTCTCTCTCTCTCTCTCTCTCTCTCTCTCTCTCTCTCTCTCTCTCTCTCTCTCTATATATATATATATATATATATATATATATATATATATATATATATATATATATATATATATCTGCATATATATATATATATATATATATATATATATATATATATATATAATTTTTTTTATTGATATTTTTTTAACAATTGTCTCAAAACATTTATTAACACTAGATGATTTTTTATTAGATTGTTCTTAATTAGTATTATTTCAGCTTACTGGAAATATTTTTGTAGGTTTATTTTTTCTGAGAAAAATGAGAAGTCTCAGAAAAAAAGGGGGGGGGGTAAATGCAATGGAATTTACCTCTTCAGTGATTTTATAATTGCAGTTAGAGATATGTGCATGTCTTTCACTTGGAGGAAAATCAGCCAAAGAACAGCCAAAGAAAACATCAAACAACTTTATTTGTTCAAACTAGAAGAGCTGCTGCCAAGTTATGTCTTGGTTAGTATGTTTTTCATGTTTTTTTTGTTTTTTTTTATGGGAAAAGGTCATGTCAGAAGTCATTAAGAGAAAGAGAATTGTCAGATGATTACTCTCTGGGGTGAGGACATGTAAAATCATTATTTGAGGTACTGGCATAATCCTGTGATTAGGTATTGTTCACAAGTGATGATTATGATTGTGCAGGATGGATAATTAGATTTTATTGTTAGTTTCGGATAAATATTTTCGGTGAGATTTAAAGCATAGATTATAAAGTTGTGGTTAATTTGGTTGTAAATGTTTCATAGTTGTAATGGAAGGGAAGTTGTGTTTTTTGTTATTCATTACATTTTTTTTTTCTTATTTATGTTGGGATACATGTTGTGGTGGCAGATATTTGGTGATTGTTTGTTCTTTCACATTTGTAATTTGGATTGTTATTCATAAATATATATATATTTTTTTCCTAAACTAAATTAAGGGAATGCATATTGTGATGGCAAGGCTATGTTAGATGGTGATTAGAATAACTCTATTTGTTGAGGTAATTAACATTGGAATTTTTAGTGCAGGTGATAGATTTAGTCTTATTTTGATCAAGTATGTAGTTTTAGTGTTTATCAAACCCTTCTTTGTGCTGTAATCTTATATAATACATAGTTTTTCAGTCAGCTACACACTCAGCGTTTTCAGTTGCATCTTCCCAGCTACGGTGCGGTGAATTTTCGTAGCATCGTAGACTCACTGAGCATATCAGATAGTAAGACATTTCTCTTTGTTTGAAAGCAAGGCAGCAGTAGAGGCACAAGGGTGGGAGGGTGGGAGGGGGGAGGTAAGGGAGGGAAGGTGGGAAGGAGGAGGGATGGCTGAAGGGCTAAATTTACACTCAAATTCTTGGCAGCCTCCTCTATTCTCAACAGTCTGAGCATTTTTCCCAGGCAGCTTTGACAGTCATATTGGGATTACCGTAAGGCTGGGTCGGAAGGGCAGTGTTGGTGGTAGGTGCGAGAGGAGTAGGTGCTC
>BOPN01001642.1:100000-110000 GCA_017312705.2 Penaeus japonicus
AGTTGATGTGGTCTGTCATGAGATAGGAAACTCTTTTGCCAGGAAGCCCATGGAAGAAATGGAGACATAGAGGGGGGTTGGCTCTTATGTGAAGGGGGTATTACTGGATATATGAATTATTCATAAAGAAAATAAGACAGAAGTATGAATTGGGTCAGTCTAATGCCCCTCAATGAACAGGTGGAATTAATTGTAAGTAATCATAGAGGGAGCGATAGTTTCATAAAATGACACAGATTTTTAGAATCTAAGGAATAAGTTTATTTATTTGCAGATTTGCATGCACAAGCTCATATGGCAATTTTATTATATATATATATTTTTTTTCTGTTTCAGACGGTGGATCAGTATCACCACTGCATGGGGAGAGTGATCTCATTAGTCCACAACATTCCCAACAGCAACAGATATATCGTAACTTAGTTTTGAAAGACATACTGGACTCAGAGAGAACTCATGTAGCAGACCTGCAGAATCTTCATGCAACCCACCTAACAGCTTTACACAAATCTGAATTGTAAGTTTCATGTGTGTGTGGTGTGTGTGTGTGTGTGTGTGTGCCTGTGACTTTATGAGTATGTATATGAATGTTGATATTATTTGAATGTTGGTAAAAAAGAAAGAAAATAAAGTTCACTAAATAGTGCTTTTCTAATCATTCCAGGTTATCAGAAGCAGAATACAAGCAACTGGTAGGCAACCTAGAAGAGGTTATTGCAACGCATACAAATTTAGTCACCTGTCTCGAGGAACAGAGCGAGAGGCCCTCCAGAGACCAACGCATTGGGGGGGCTTTCCTCACCATGGCCCCACAACTGCAAGGGGTGCACAAGATGTACTGCACCAACCATCCGCGAGCCGTCTGCATACTGGAAAAATTCAAGTTAGTGTTGTCTGTTAGGGGCGTCATCCTGTAGAGGAGAGGGGGTTGAAAGAAACAAAATTAGATATGCTTACACCTTAAACTGATTGGATTAAGTGTCTTTCTATATTACTTCTTTATGTGCTTGCAATATGTGAGGAAATGAGAGGAAAAGGAGGAAAGTGAAGAAGGAGGAGTTTAGATGACCTTGCATCCCCTTGTGCTCAAAAATGTGTTGACATGATCAGGGTAGAATTTTGAGCCTACACTGTCTGATGTCGATGAATCTGCATTAGGACTTATTGAATCAGTGTCGTGGTACTCCTAAGATTAACTACATTAGACTTATTGCTGGTTTAGCAAAGGAACTGGATTATACAGTTGAGCAACAGGTGGATTAGTGAAGATCATCCTAAATATATATATATAGATAAGTAGATAGATAGATATATTACAAAAGTGTATAAGAGGAACTCTAAAACCATTGGTGATTAAAGAAAGACCAAAGCCATTTTGTCTTCGAGAAAATTATTATACTACATCTTAGAAAATGCACAACTTCTCTTATTATTACAGTTTCCATTTCATTTTTGCAGAGATGAACTAAATAGCTTTATGGAATGTCAGGGGGCATTCAAGCCAGGCATCATGGTGTTAACAACAGCACTGAGCAAGCCCTTCAGACGTCTAGACAAGTACGCTGGGATGCTGCAAGAATATGAACGGCACTTGGACGAAGGGCACCCAGACAGGGGAGACACTCAGAGATCGTCCCATGTGTACAAGGAACTTGCGGTTGGTGCCATAATGGAGATTAGATTTTTTTTAATCATATCTACTTTGAAGATTTATTAAACATTTCAAGATCTATTTTGAAGATTTATTAAACATTTCAAGATCTATTTTGAAGATTTATTAAACATTTCGGGATCTATAACAAGATTAGATAATGAAAAAAAATTGACTCTTGTATACTCACAAATTAGCATAAGTCCATTATATTGTCATAAGGTAGAGGATGCAGAGATGATAGCCTTGTCATATCCACAGTCCACCTGCGGGGCCATTAGACGGCAAAAGGAGCTGGAGCTGGAAGTCGTCACTGGGAGGGTCCACGGGTGGGAGGGCGGCGACTCCCTAGGGACGCTAGGGGAAGTGGTGAGGATGGGGTCGGTTGCACTCCTGCCAGACCACCGAGATCGATACTTAGTGCTGTTTCCCGTGACGCTGGTCATGCTCTCTGTCTCGCCCAGAATGAGTGCCTTTATCTTCGAGGTGAGAGGGAAGAGGAGAAGGATTGGGAGATCACTTGATTTTTTTATTTTTTTTTATTTCTGTCATTTTTCTTTCTTTCCATTTTTCTTTTTTTCCTTTTCTTTAATTTTCTTTTTTTTTTTCTTTAATTTTCTTTTTCTTTTTTCATTCACTTTCTTTATTTACTTTTCTTTTTTTCTTTTTTCTCCTTGTCACTGTTGATGTTTATATTTGATGAGCTATTTTTTTCATATATTGTGTAGACTGCATCTAAAATGAATTAAGAAAAAAAAAGAGCTCTTGTGATCATTGACTCCACATCCCAGCTTAAGCATCTTATATTAAAATAAATATAAAGATATATATATATATATATATATACATTTATACATACATACATACATACATACATACATACATACATACATACATACATACATACATACATACATACATACATACATACATACATACATACATACATACATACATACATACATACATACATACATACATACATACATACATACATACATACATACATACATACATACATACATACATACATACATACATACATACATACATACATACATACATACATACATACATACATACATACATACATACATACATACATACATACATACATACATACATACATATATATATATATACATACATACATACATACATACATACATACATACATACATACATACATACATATACATACATATACATACATATACATAAACATACATATATATATATACATATATTTATGATTATACATATATGTGTATTTATACATATATATATCACCAGACTTTATTTTGTTTATTTTTGATGTATAGAGAAGCTATCACTTGATTATGTCACATCTCAATAACCTTGTAAATTTTTTTTTCCAGGGAAGTTATCCATTAAGCAGTATCCAGGTCACCAAACTAGAAGATGGAGACCATTACAAAAATGCCTTTGAGGTCTCAGGTGAGATTTCTCTTACAATAACATGATAACACGGTTGAAATTGTCTCGGTTTAGTTTTTAAGTTCTTATTTTTTCATGGAAATCTACATATTCAGATTAATTTGCTTTTCTCCGATTGACGAGAGCTTTTGAATGGCAGGTCCGATGGCAGACCGGATAGTCGCCGTCTGCCAGACCAAGGAGGACCAGCACCTGTGGGTCGACACCCTCGCCCAACAGTGCCGTATGGCCAGAGCCTCCAACTTCACCCCTCACAAACCCTCGCTAACCTCTCCCCCTGTACCCCCAGCTCATGTAAGTGTATCATCTAGTAGTTACAGATGCGATGTCCAGCCTAGTATGCCTGAGTTCTATACATGCATGTCTTGTGGCTTAATGTGGAATCCGTCTGGTGGAGAGTGTGCCGTGGGTGTGGAAGTGAATGGTGGTGGTGTTGATAGTCCTTATGATTCCTCTCTGCGAGATAGATTTTGTCAGTGTAGAGTATCCAGCACAAGATGTGATTCAGTTAGTCCTTCCCCCTTAGTCCCCCAGCAGAATTTAACGCACCTCCCCAGCGAAACCTTTTATATCAGCCGACCATATGCCATCCTAACAAAATACTTTAGTAACCTATATAGAAGAAAGATTATAACCAAAAAATTATTAAGAACGTTAGCTGGTGATAAAGAAGATGAAGACGTCATGCATCTGGTCCAGTTGCGTAGACACAGAACAGAGTGCTCAATCATAACCGGGGGTTTGTCTAGTGATGAGTCTGACGATGAACCCAGCACTTTAAAGTTAAAAGATGACCAGTGCTCCGATGTTGAATCTACCACAAGTGGTTCATCTAGTGATGATGGGTATTGGGTAGGGGAAGATCCAAGAGACAAGGCGGGTATCTTCTCCCCAATGCCCAAGAAAAAGGAGTACCCACAGGTCAAGAGCTCTGCCATTTCCAGCACTACCTCAAGCAATCTTCAAAGGTGGAGGTATCAGCGAAGTGGCGTCGACAAGAGGTTTAATAACAGTTCCATTTCAAGCTCTGGAGAATCGGGTGTATCCACAGATGGCAGCAACCCTTACGGATATGTCAGATATTACAATCCTGATGATTCTAGTCTTGGGTCCCCACAGATGGTGGAGGGTGATTACAGCCATGGTTCTGCTCAGCGCTTCACATTCACGAAGCCATTCAGTGCTGCTTATGAAGAGTTTGAGCTGTTCTCAAAAATGGATAAAAGTTCTTCTTGTGAAGGCCCCTATTATAGCACCGCACATGGTATTGCCCCGCTAGCAGTATCAGAGTTGTCGTATGAAGGCGACACAAGGGAAGATGAGGACCACAACTTTAAGCATCCTCTGAATGATGAAGATCTTGATAACAAGACCCTCCTGTCATCCTCGCAAAGTTACCCTCAGTGCTTTGTCGGTGGTAATATGTACAAGCCAGAATATTCTCCTGCAACATATCTTACCTACCCTCATACAGGTATCACATACAGATCCATACCCCTTATTGCAGGGAATGCACCAGCTGAAACCGAGGAGAGAACGTTCACTGCCAATAAAGAACTACATTCATCGACTCTTAATATTCCAGCTACACCAATAATCCTACCCAATGTGATTCCAGGTGAATCAGATGAGGAGCTCTCAGAAAGCACTCCTAATATTTGCAACAGAACCATATATGGAGGATCTCTATCTTCTGTGGATGTGCCAGCCTTTGAGAGTAAAGGGGAAGAACCAGTAAAGAAGTTTCCATTTAAGATTAAGCCAGATGTGGCTTATTACATGTCATCATGTAGTGGTGATGAGATGGGGGATGACAGGAGTGATTATTATGAAAATCAGAGAAATCAAAAATCTTTGGCCTTGTCTTTGTCTCGCAGCGAGCCAAACCTACTTCAGAGAATACCCTCATTACAAGAGTCCAAAGATTCAAATACTTTCACAAGTCATTTTGTCCAGTTTGTGCACAATGTGGAAAATCCTGCCAAAGTCTGCAGCTGTGAATCACACAGCCACAGGTCATCAGATTCTGGCCTTGCAGATGTTTTGCATCACTTGGAGAGCTGTCCATTACGAAGTGAAACCCCAGGATTAGGGCGAGGCTCTAGCATATCCCGCTGCTCGCATTCCTCCCAGTTTTCCAGTATCAAGTCTCCAAGAAGCATATCTTCCTGCCAAATACGTCCCATCACTCCAGACTGTGGTGTAGACAATGACAGCTTGCTCCTCTCGCCCATGATGACGCCTCGCACCTCAGCCCCTGTGACATATTCAATGGATTCATTTTCTTCCCTACCAGACTCAGTTACCTTGCATCACTCAACATCAGCACAAGACCTGTTATGCACAACATATTCAGAGTCCACTAATGATGAATCAGTTTTTCGTTCAGGATTATATGCACACTGGTGGATGAAGGCCAGTGTTTGCCCAAAGGTTTTACAACTAGAAAAATCCAAGAGAGACTATTTGAGGTTCCGAGGTGAAAAGAAGCCTGAAGTGCCCCCAAAACCCAAATTCCTGAAACCTTCATATCATACCCGAAGAGGGGGGGCTCTGACCAGACCTGCTGCTAGGTCGGCTGCTACACAGACAAACTTTGGTAATGTCCATTCCCTAAATAAGATGTGCAGATCTATACCAAGTACAAGTATTGTAGCTACTGGAAGTGGGGAGTCTAAGCCCCAAGAAGTACAGTCAGTAAGGCCAAAGCATAAGATATCCTCAACTCACCTCAGCCCCCAGAGCTCAGTTAGCATCTCTCGTGACAGAAGTTTCGAGTCCCAAGCGTCACAAGTCTCTCAGGTAACGGTAATCCCAAGACTGGCAAGTCAGAGGGAAAACACATTCTCTGAGGTGCAGACGAATCAGCTGACATTACCCCAATTCAGCCTCACCACACCCAAGATGCAATCAAAGAATTCACAAGAGTCAAGCGGGACAAGTGCAACCTCATGCACGGAGCTCTCTAGTCTCCATAGTTTCAGTGAATCTTGCGACAGAGACGGGGATACCCTACACATTCGCGACTCCTCTGAAGGCTTAGATGTTGACTTCCAGCGTAGAGCTTCCTCCCATTCCTTGCATGTTGGTACCGGTTCTTCAGAAGCATTCAGATCCACTTTGTATTGCCAGCTTCAGCCTTTTCCACAAACTAGCGATCGGCAGTGCACCGAAGTGCAGCTACAAGTTCCCACAGCAGCGGCTTCAGGACTTGCCAGGGAGGGAGACGACGTTGCCAGGCCTAGCCTCCCTCCGAAGCCCCCCCACCTTCAGACATGGCCTATCCAGCGGTCCAAGAGCCTCCCAAAACTCCCCCTGTCGACCGTCTCTATCCACAGCCAAAGCAAGGTATCTTGGGTGAGGTTATCTGCAGGTCCCATAATGATAAAGGTCTCATTATGTATTTAAATTGCATTATATTGAAGTAATTTTTTTTTTTTTTTTTTTTACTTTTTTTTTTTACTTGGCCTTGAAATGAGATCTATTATCCTTTGTAGACTTTCATAGTTCTTGACATACCCTTTTCTCTACATTGTCAATATATTTGGCTTTAGAGAAACAGTTCTGTTTGTTCTGTACAATTATTTTTACTACAGCCACTTTTATTATGGATAAAAGATTGCTTTTGTACAGTAATTACTCTTTGGTTATTGTTGATGTAATCATTATCAGTATTAATTTGCTAGGACGACCATTGTTTTAATTCTCTTCCTCATCTCAGGAATACTCCAGCTAGGTGTACCTTGGCTGCTCTTGTTGTATTTTGTCTGCTTGAGGGGCAGCAACTCTTTTCACTTGTCTTTGAGGTAAACCTTCCCACAAAGCAGTGTAGGTGGTGCTGTTTTGAGTGTTACCAGACTCACATAAAGCTACAAGAGTTCAAACAGTGAAGCTGTGAACATGATCCTATCTTCTCTTCAGCAAGAGAGATCTGGCAGACATTATCAGTTGCATATGAAGATTTTATCTGTAAATTATACTTCTAAATGTCTGTTAGACAAATCAAAATTTGAACCTTTACTGTTGCAGCTCTTGTTATGATGAATTTCCTCCTCTTTTTTTTTTTTTCTTTTTTTTTTATGCTTTGCAAATTTCAACAGACGTTGTTACATCAGACTTATTGGCCAGGAATGATAAAACCTGGCTGTAGGGTTGATTTTGAGATTAACATCATAAGCAGTAGTTCAGTGATTGAATTTAGAGTTAATGTTGATATTTATTAACTTGTCTTGCATTTCTAATTTTTCACGGTTGTTGAAATGAAATTTCCAAAACGGTAAAGCAGAAGAGGATTGTTATTGTTACTCTGATTTAGAAAGTTAGAACATCAAATTGGAAATGACTTTGTAGAAGACTATGAAGCTCTTTCCACTTCTGACAAGACAGAGGCCAGTCCTAGAATAGGAGTTAGTGAAGTCCTTTCCTTTGTCCTTTTTCTCTCTCTCTCTTTCTCCTCTTTTTTGGGTGAACCTGCAGATACACGCTAGATACCTTGCTTCTGTAATGCTAAGATTTTCATAGGCTTTTGCATGCGATCAATAAGAGTTTAACCAGAGTTGTTCTATTGCATTATCCAAATAAATGCCTTTAGAATATCCTGGTTTTTATGTAGTATGTGCATTAATCCTGTATGACACATTGCTAGGAGTAGTTTGACAAATATCAGCACTCAAGTAAAATGCTCTTGTAAGTATATTTACTCACGTTTGCTTATTGTTTGATTAATATTGTTATAACATGTATTATCAAGAAATTATCTTGAACAATTGAATTCTCTGGCATTTAGTAATGCAAAATTTGATATATGTAAATGTAATGCAAAAGGGATATGATATTTGTCATAAGGAATCTGTTATAAAACTCATAATTTATGAGAACAAAATCTATGATACATAATACACTGTTTTATTTTAACAGAGCACGTCCTTAGTGCCACGACAGTCCAGTATCACAAGCATCACAAGTAACACTGAGTCACCTTCGAGGATCCAGCGTTGCACAGGGGGAAAGGTGAGAGTCAGAATAGCCATAGAACTAATTACATCCTTTGGTTTTATACGTACTGAATATTAGCACCCAAAAATAAGACATCAAGGTTCATAAGGAATTCAGAGGGTAATGTTGGCCCAGGGAAAGAAATAGACTTTGTAGAGATAGAGATAGAAGGCTACCTGGCCCAATAACCCCTTCTTACTGAAGATCACAGGGTTGCCCAGGACACCTAAATGTAATGGAGACTTATACTTACTTAAAGATTTGGAAAATGGGAACCTCCAGTTTACAACAGGGATGCTGCACATGCATCATCATACACAATTAACTGTGATCCAACATGATCTGTTATGTATATAGAACCAAAATCCCTCCAACTTGTTTGTCCCCAGCTGCATTTAATGCCTTATTTTTCAGGTTTCACCAAGGCAGATTTTAGTCTAGATTTTACCCACTTTTATATGTGTGTTTCTCTCTCATATATACATAAAAAATATACAACAAAGTGGAGTGTCGAAGCTCAAAATTAATTGTAATTAGCCTTCAGAAATAGGTGAAAATGAGAAGAAATACAGAGATATGCAAATAAGATACATACAATTACATTCATATACATATATATTACTTGTTACATGAATTGTTCATGTTGGATGTTGTTTCTTGTTATAGGAATGAAGAGTATATGAATAAGTAATAGAATGTAAACAATGATAACCATTTTTTAATTTTCATTTGTGAGTAAAGGAAATAAAACAATACCTTTAATATTTAATATTTACTTTCCTGTTTTTTCAAGATAACACTCAATTGTCATGTAGTATGAAAGAATTTACCATTATTTTCCAGCACACAATTGCCATGTTGTATGAAAGTATTTACCATTATTTTCCCTTCCTAGGTCTGGAGCATGTCATGTCTCCGGCCGTCTCCACCCTTGCGTCCTGGACTTTCAGCCCGTGATGACAAGAGAAGTCAACGGCATACAAAGCGGAAAGGTAAGCAAGGGATGAAGTAGGAGAAGGACTAGGAGTAGGAGGAGTAGGAGTAGGAGAAGGAGAAAGACTAGGAGTAGGAGTAGGAGAAGAAGTAGGAAAAGGAGGAGTAGGAAAAGGAGTAGGAGTAGAAGAAGGGGGCTAATTTTATTGAAAGGTTTTGTGATGAAGTATAGGAGGATGTCAACCACAATCGCATATATTAGTTATGCAATCCCTGTATCCCAACAGCTCTCAAATCAGTTGCTTGCTCTAACACCTCCACAACTGGCATTTTCACAGGGTCGGATCACTTTTGTATTGCATTTTTCTTTGTGTTGAGACTACAAGCTGTTTGTTCTTTTAGTTGTGATGGCCTATTATGCCAAATGCCAGTTAGTATCACTTTCCTGATATATATGTAGACTCATATTTCATATTTCCCTAAGTCTAGAATATGATAGAAAACACCCACATCTCAAAATTCCTAGCCCAAGTTGAACATCTTATAATGTGGCCTGTCTTGGAAGGGTTAAGTTAAAGACAGTAGAAACGGGTTATGCTATATTATTTCAGTGAAAATCCTAGTTGGCAATTGCTCCATAATAAGCTTCTAGGCCCTCATCATTCACAATGATGACTAGATAAATTGAATAATGTATGAATAGATAAATCAAAAAATATTTTTTGTACATGGAGTTGGATATGGGGAAGAAGTGACACAGCTGACACTCTGGTGGAACGTGAGAGTAGGAGGTCTGTTCTCTTAACCCATTCACGCCGGGGCCATTCCGGCTTTGCACGGTCGCTATACCGAGGTTTTCGAACGCATCATCTGAACGCTTCGAGATTCTCGGGCGCACGGGCCGCGAGCCTGGGCTGCCCGCTTGCTCACCCCGAGCGCCGGCCTTGGCCAGATATCTCGTCG
>BOPN01001642.1:115000-140000 GCA_017312705.2 Penaeus japonicus
GAAAAATTATTTCGAAGTGATTACTCTATCATGAAGAGGAATAATCCGATCATCAGAACTGAACTAGTAAGCTGTGGCCATCGGAACAAAAGGGAAAAAAACAAAAGAATCTGGAACACCTCTTTGGTGTTACTCAGGCAGCACAAGATTGTTATTATTATTTAAAAAAAATTATTTTATTTTAATTTTTTTTATTATTATTATTTTTTTTTTTTTCTCTAAACACTGAACTATTGCCATTATGAAGGGATTAGACCTGGCCTTACTGAGCGTTCCTAAGTACCAATCGTGTTTCCAGGTCGTGTACACTCACACGACGAACATCATTTCTGTGGAGAAGGGGTTAAAGATGAATTCATTACTGTCCAGTATTGAAGAGTTGTCTCAAAGTGCCATAATTAAAAAGTATCAAAATATATGAGGCTGACAGTAGTTTGTAAGAAAAATCAAAGGGCTGACATACTTAAAGAGAGAGAAATATTTTGTTTTGTGGGAGTTTGTTATGTTAATCCTAGTTTCAGAATAAGAATTTCAGTACAATAGTTTTAGCTGAAAGTGCGAGTAATGTAAAGCTTAACAATTTTAAAATTCTTTATATTTATTATTATTATTATTATTATTTTTTGCCATTGCCCATCATTGCGAAGAGAGTCTAACTGTAATGACAATTAGTAAGTTGTTCATTAATTACTAATTAGTAAAGTGAAATAGAGTGTAAACAACTCCAAATCACTTGGTAATGATTATTAGTTAATTAGTACAGAATATTTCAAAGGGATGATGGAAAGTATTTTTTATTTGTCTTGTTGAATGAGATTGAAGGAATCTTTTTAAAAATTGTGGATATTATAAGCAATTGCTGTTCCTCCTGGTGCTTCTCAGTATTGTTACAGGGATATAGAAACCTGTATAGCAAACACAGCCTTCTTAGATGTAATATATCCAATTTACATATATATGCATACACACATTTAAGATATATATATATATATATATGTATATATATTCCATATAATTTAAGTATATTTGCTTTTTAAGTTTGATGAATGTCTCCCAAGTTATAGAATTAAGTGCAATACCGTTTATAGTAAATAAGATGTTTATTGGAAGGAATCCGAGGGTATGCTGTTCATACACTCGGAAAAAGGTTTATGAAACCTTTTATCTTTTATCTAGATTTTTATATTTTGTAAATGCAGAGAAAGAGAGAAAATGGTGTGTCTGCAAGGTAGTGATGCAGTTACAGTTTTTAAAAGTAATGTGAACTCTAGTGACCAAAGTAGATTATGTTCTACAGCAAGTTTAGAAAACATTTGCCGAAATGTATAAGGAGAACACAGACTTCTGCCTGATAACCATTACTGTCACAAATACTTTATGGTACTAGGGTCATATATATCAATACAAAATCCCTATTAGTGACTGAGAAGATATATTTTGTATGTATTTTCACTCTTTAATTCCTTTCTTATGTTTGGTGTTCATCTGATACATTATATCTTTTTAATACAAGTGAATGCAGTATTATCATAACCTCGACCGTGAATGAAATGACAGATTATTTTGCAAAGATAGAATCTTTTATTTATTAAGCTGTTGATGCCAGGGACATGCACCATCCACTATATATGTTTATATATATATGTATATATATATTTTTTCTTTCTTCTTCTTCTTCTTTCTTTTCTTTCTTTCTCTTTTCTTTTTTCTTTTTTTTTCCTTTTTTTCCTTTCTTCTTTTCTTCCTTTCTTTTTTTTTTTCCTTTCTTCCCTTCTTTCTTTTTTTCTTTCTTTTCCTTTTTCTTTCTTTCTTTCTTTCTTTCTTTCTTTCTCTCTTCCTTTTCCATTTTCTTTCTTCCTTCATCGTCTTCTACTTCTTTCATAGATGATCCAGCAAGCGCTTAGTCACTCAAGAGTCGACCTTACTTGTTTACTTCATCACGGAGATATTCAGATAGAAGTTTTTATTTTAATTGTTATTATCATTACTGATGTTATTTTTACTATTGGCAGTAGAAGTATCATGATAATATTGATAACAATAAAGTGAGTAAGAAAGATAACATCTTTTTCCCATAAAAAAAATCAAGGACTGAGATAAACAGTTAAGGTCAGGTAGGCTTGCTAATTGACTCTTTGGAACCTTGAGTGTGTAAAGTAAATGCTAAAACAGAACCATTGTGGACAGTGCAAATATGGTCCTGGCATCAGTGGGTTCATTTATTTTTTCCTATAATAATAAGTGGTCCACTGAGGGAAGTTTCTGTCTCTCTCTCTCTCTATCTATCTCTCTCTCTCTCTCTCTCTCTTTCTCTCTCTCTCTCTTTCTCTCTTTCTCTCTCTCTCTCTTTCTAACTTTCTCTCTCTCTCTTTCTAACTTTCTCTCTCTCTCTTTCTAACTTTCTCTCTCTCTCTCTCTCTCTCTCTCTCTCTCTCTCTCTCTCTCTCTCTCTCTCTCTCTCTCTCTCTCTCTCTCTCTCTCTCTCTCTCTCTCTCTCTCTCTCTCTCTCTCTCTCTCTCTCTCTCTCTCTCTCTCTCTCTCTCTCTCTCTCTCTCTCTCTCTCTCTCTCTCTCTCTCTCTTGCTCTCTCTCTCTCAGTTAGATGCTGTTGAAATCAGTAAATGTTTTTCTGAAAATTTGACGTTTTGAAAAGTCTTTATTTATTTTTATTTTTTTTATTATTATTATTATTTTATTTTATTTTTATTTTATTTATTTATTTATTTTTTTCATAACTGTTAAGGATGACCCTGGGAATGCTCTGATGGGTTATGGGACTTTTGAGGGGATGTTGGTAGCTCAGAGAATATATAGAATGTTTTTGAAAAAGGGGTAAGAAATACAATGAATGTATAAGGCAAATATACACATGGACACTTGATATTCACTTCCATATTTGCACCTAGTCACTCTTCACACACAGCCAGGCATACATACATGTATACCTATATCTACACACACTCACACACACACACACACACACACACACACACACACACACACACACACACACACACACACACACACACACACACACACACACACACACACACACACACACACACACACACACACACACACACACACACACACACACACACACACACACACACACACACACACACCAGTGTTTGTTTATGGATTTAAGGTAACCACATTTATTGCAGTAAACCTGTAACAAACACCATTCATTAGAATTCATGTGGTATTCCAAATAATACTCATAATTGTTAATAATCTGGAAATAGACACAGAAATAGGGTTGGTATGTCTCATGTCTTAAAGAATGATTGAGTAATGCATATTCTTAGGAAAATACCTATCAAAACATATATAGTTTATGAAACATTATGGGCAATTTTGTGATGATGAAACAGAATACAATTTACTGTTTAAAGAATTGTTAGTAATGTCTGAAAATGCATGTTGGTTATGTTAATAAGATTATTTCAAATAGAAAATTTAAAGTTTTGTATGAAGGAAATATAAGCAGTATTTGTATGGAACATGATATCATAGAAGAAAAAATGTGTTAAAAAAAAAGAAAATGTATAAATTAACATGGGTCAATGTGCCTTCATTCATATTCTGTGATTATTAAGTGTAATACTGAGGGAAAAAATAAATGAATATCCATGCATCTCCAGTTATATTATCAGAAAATGAAAATAAATAATAGCACAATATGGGAATCCTACGCTTCCCCTCTCTCTCTCTCTGGGAAGTGTGTCTGCAAAATCATAAGCACGGCCAGAAAGACGCAGATTGTGTGACGAGAAGGGACCGAGTTTGTAGACTCGGTGTCAAGGAAGGTTATGTCATGAATGGACATTTCTTACGTGTTTTTTTTGCTGAATGGCATTGTTTAAGGATGTATCAAGTCTTGGAAGAACTTTGATGGTTTGATAGTTTTACAATAAGACCGCTCTTGAAATTTTGTTCAGCCTTAAACCTACTCAATCTCCAGTTCTAGAGGAAGGTTGTTGTTATCTCATTTATTATATCATGAGGTGATGTACTCTTCTTTTGTAATGATTTTGTTATCGTTTGCTTTTTAATTAGCAGCAAGTGTTACATCTTTTGTATCTTTGTGTCTTCCAGTATTAGTAAAACTGCATCACTCAAAGTTCCACATTAACGCATTGATGCTGGGAGTACAGGTATAATTGCCCTGTCCACTGTGTGTTTTTTTTATTATACATTTTTTGACACATAGATGGATTTACAGGTATTTAGTCACCAAGGAGTCAATAAATAGGCCCACCTGACCATAGCTGTTTACCCCATTATCATATTTTCACAAATTATGATGATGATGATGACAATGGTAATAATAACATAAGTAATGATGATAATAGTGATATATATATAGAATCTCATTTTCCAGAAAATACATAGTATGGTGTAAACAGGTGACGTTAGCTAGGGCTACAAAATACCCCCATAGTGACTAAACATTTCTATGTGTAGAAAAAAGTAATCTAAATATATAAAACAAAACCATAGATGGCAGTGCAAATCTCCAACATGATTGAGTTAATGGAAAGAAAAAAAAAATAGAAAAAAAACAATCTTAAAATTTCTCAGGTAAATGTCTTTCTTTTTTTACATGATTTTGGAGGCCAAGCTTTTCCTTTCCAATGCCTTTTCTGATTGCTCTTTGCTTTAATGTGTTTAAGGTGAATCTCTTCTGGACAGTGTAAATGATTATTGATATGTCAAAGACAAGTGTCGAACATTGAAATGCTTTACGTACTTTAACATTTTATTTAGATAGACCTGTACTGCTGTTACAATGATGATAATGAATAACTGTCTCAAGCAGGATTTTTTTTTTTTTTTTTTATGGAAAATGTCTAATTTGATATTGTAGATTCTAGTCTTTTGAGGAGTTATTGTATTGTTAAAACTTTTAGCTTTTAGAATATAGGTTATGCTATTAAAAGTATATGTTGTCACTGGTATGTTTTATTTCCAATAGACAAATGATTACAGAATATTCAAAGAAAACTAATCTTATATATTAGAGTGTCAGTCTCTCTATGTGAAGGAGGAAATGGAAGGGAAAAAGGGTCTTGCATTTTTTTACAGTTTACCCTAGAGAGGAACGAGGTGAGAAGAGAATGCTTATTTCTTGTAATTCAAATTGCTCAAATGGTGAAAGGACTTGAGAAGTAGTCTTAATTGAATGCCACTGAAGTCATAATTGTTTTCCTGAATAGATATATAAAGTTGGATATGAAAGAATGCTTAAATTGAGAACAGACATTGACAAATTCAACCTTTATTTTTTGGTGTATCAGTTTCTTCCTATTGTAGTGAAGAAGCAGGTGGACGTTTCATACAGCATTTAAAAGATTTACTACTATCAAGTCACTTCCTTTTTGGCAAGTGTTGTTGAGTACTTTGCATCCTAACAAATGTTGTGCTTATTGTACTTATAACTTATCACTTTATATTTTTCCCTGGATGACTCTTCTTCAAAGATGTATATTTTTATTGTTTGTTGGTGTATATATATCTGGTCCATCAGAATGTAGTATCTTTTTCTTTTTCTTGTGATTTTTTTTCTGATTTTTTGTTTTTCTCTTTTGATTTTTTTTTTTTTTTTTTTTTTTTTTTTTTTTTTTTTTTTTTTTTTTTTTTTTTTTTTTTTTTTTTGGGGGGGGGGGGATTTGCAAGAATGAGATCTTCAACCTCTCCATAAAGATTCCCCTTTTTAATTAAGCTGTGTCCATTGCAACAGCTGATACATTGGAAACTTTGCCGAAGGAAAGGAATAAGATATGTTCTTTTCTTGCGAGTCATTTTGAGTCTTTTGTAACTGCTACAGTTACTCTTTGAATATATAGATGACTTTGATATTTTGTATATGAATATAATATACCATCATAACTTACCACTCACTACCATGCCTGTTGATTCCAAAGTTTGAGAAAAGAGAAAGATCATTGAATATTTTGTTCTTTTCAGTCACTTTGAGATTTCTTGACGTTGGAAATCTTATCTATTCTCCAAATTTTGCTATTTTGATGTTCTTATATCAGATTGTAGACTTGTCCTTTATAATATGTGCTGATACTGCAAAATTACAGAGCTACAGATTGAATAATAGGTAAGAAAAAGGAGAAAAGTGGTAATATGCTTTCTGCTAGCTTTTTTCGCTTATGATGTACGAGAGAAAAAAATTACATTATTTTGCAGCTTTGCACTTTTTATTACAGGACAAACAAAGTTATTACTGATATTTGGTGACCAAAATACAAGTCACCATTATATTTATTTGAATACTCAACAAGCTTAATATTAATAGCATATGCTTGATCCTATTTTTTTTTACACAATTGTGCAAAGAGAAAGAATTTAACCCATTGGTACATGCACAGTCTACTCTTCTTCTTCTTCTTCTTCTTCTTCTTCTTCTTCTTTGTCTCCCTCTTTCTTTTTAACACATAGATTGTTCCTCATGTTAATTTAACCAAGGGGTCAGTTACTAGACTTACTTGACCCACACCTGCTTACCCCATTCCTTGAAATTCAGGAAATAAAGACTTTATTTCTTTTACTGATATTGTCCTGAATAATGGTGGTGTTATTATCCTTACTATTATTATAATGTTAATAACAATAAAGATTATAGAAATAAACAAAATTCCAAAGATTCTCAAGTAAACAGCTAAGATCAGGTAGGTCTACCAATTGACTCTTTTTTTACACATAGATGGATACATCTATGTGTAAAAAAAAAAGGAAAAAGAAGAACGTTACATATACATTGTAGACAGTGCATGTATACATTAAACCGAGCATCAACAGGTCAGAGCTTTTATACATAGCGCAGGAAATTCTTAGATACTAGTTGGATATTTTTACATCATCCCAATTTCATGCTCAGTTAACTAGCACGTACTGTGCAGTGAAGAAAAATTTAGACAGGAATAGCTAAGCAATGAAAACAAACTTTTTCCTTTTTATGTAATGGAGTTTAGTTGAAGTCAGAGGCTTTTTATTAGGTCTAAAGTTTCCTAAAAATACGTATGGACAAACATACAAATATATACACAGGTGCACATGCACACACACAAACACATACATGTACACATACATTCTCTCTCTCTCTCTCTACTCTCTCTCTCTTTCTCTCTCTCTCTCTCTCTCTCTCTCTCTCTCTCTCTCTCTCTCTCTCTCTCTCTCTCTCTCTCTCTCTCTCTTTCTCTCTCTCATTCTCTCTTTCTCTCTAGCAATGCATTTGATATTTATAATTTAAAACAGAAACATCGTTGAATCAGTATTTGACATTATTTGACATGGGTAACAAGAAATATATGACTTTCTGTACATTTTACCAAAATGGTTTATTTAACAGGACAGTCACACCTTTTTTGACAGGCCTTGTCTGGTTTATCATTTATACCCTCATGACACTAGACTAAACCTGTGCATGCTGAAGTGTACTCTTTTGACTGCACACCTGAATATTTCTACTTGTAAAAAGAACAGGAATGGACAAAGGGTAACATGATAGACATTGTGCCAAAACAAAGGAAATAGACATTTTGTGTCTTTGGCAACGTGTCTTTTGATTTGGATGACGACATGTGATGGTTTTCTTTTGTAGTATTATACTTTTTTTTCCACCCTTTTATTGTATGTAGAAGTGGAAGTGCTTGTTTTCATGTTCTTTCATTTTGCTTTGTCACTGGAATATTATTCAGTGGATGGCATATTCTCTACTGTACTTCAACAAGTGCATGGATTGCAGGCTTTTGCTATAGTAGTGTTGGATGATTATATATATATACATATATGTATATATATATATATATATATATATATATATATATATATATATATGATTTAAAATTTTCTTTCCCTTTAAAATGTCTATAGCCCAAATATTACGGGATAGTTCGTTCTTCACATCTGGTGACAATTTTTTGAATGTGGCTGAATATATCTATTTTGCACTGTGAGATTTATATTTTATTTTTGATGTGTTTGTGCTTATTTAGTCAGCTGTAATGTTTACGTGTCCCTATTAATTCTCTGTTAATATGTTCTTTTATCTGTTAAATGTCTTTGTAATCTTACCACAAAGAAGTTTGCATTGGTTATCTTGATATAGAAATACTATAATAACATAATATAAGTTGTATGTAGTATGAAATAATGATATAACATGTGATATGATATAATTTTTAATTCCCTAATCAGAATTTTACAGAGATTTTTTGGCACAAGTGGTCAGCAACATTTCTATTTTCCCTTTTTTGAGAACCTCATTATGTAAAGGCAGTGTTTTGCTAAATGAATCCATAAAACGCACACTGGCATCCTAGTGGATTTTTCTTTTTCTTTGGTGTTCCTCTGTAACCTTTTGTTTTCTCTGCTCTATACTTTCCAGCTTTACTGGATAACCCTCAGGTCTTGATTGCCGAGGAAGAAAAGATTATCGTGGAAGAGACTCACGGTAACCAGGTTGTTATGGAAGAAAAGTAAGTTTCATAGTTTTATTTATTTATTTATTACTTTTTTTTTTATGTTGATCTTATGGGTGAGGAACAGTGAGAGTAGTTGGCTGAAATTCTTTGGATTATAAGGAATTATTTGAAATCTATTTTTGTTCAGGTACTTTTGTTCCTATGGGTATGCCTGTTTTTTTTTTTCAAATATGTCATGTGACAAATTTTCATTAGGGATACTAATTGAATAAGTGTCTGATCCTTGCTGATCTATTTATGTAAAGTAAAGTTAACAAAGACCAAAATTTACCTTGGTAGATTTTGTAAAATCGGTGCCTAATTGTGGCTTGGAGAAAAGACGCGATGTCCAGTCCTGAGGTGTTGAATCTATTAATAATAAAGGCATGAGGAATGATCTTCAGTATAAACCCTAAACCGCACCCATCGTCAATAAATGATCTAGAAAACACACCACCAGATCACATTCATCATCAGTTAACAGACAGCTTTTCTTACTTTGAACTGAATAGTTTGTATGGGAGAATTTGCTCAAAGTCAAAGCAGAAGTAAAGATAAAGTGAATAATACTCATACATGAGATTTTAGGATCACAAAAACATGTGAAAACCCCACAACTAAAAAAAATGTTTGTTTTCCATGACCTTCCTTGTGTCTTCATCTGTCGTGCCACACAAAAGGAAATATTTCCCTATTTTCTTTGTTGTTGTAATACTTATTAGTATATATTCCATTCTATGACTTTTTTTTTTTTCTTCTTCTTCTTTAGATGGAAGGGTAGCTGTAAAAATCCCATTGTGCTGTTTAAGGGTTCAAGATATACCTTATGAAATGCATTGTTGAATTAAAAGTAATAATTACAGGTGAATTAAAAGTAATAATTACAGGTGAATTAAAAGTAATGATTGCAGATTGACAAGAAAAGTGTTTCTCTTTCTTTCTTTTGTCTTGGTTGTCATCCCATTAGTTATATATTTAAATTTTTACATGTGATATCTCATGTTTAGTAATCTTTCTAAAATGTGATCTTGTTTTTTGAAGAGAACAGAGGTTTGGTATTTCTTGAAAAGCTTGTGACATGAAGATTTTTATATAGACATGCAATTTATTATTATTATTATTATTATTATTATTATTATTATTATATATTATCATTATTATCATTGATTGCTCTTATTACTATTATTATTATTATTATTATTATTATTATTATTATTATTATTATTATATCACTATTATAACTCAATGCTTTCATCTTCCATATAACTCCAGAATATCCAACTATTTAAAAGCAACTCCCCCCTCCTCCCTTTCCAACAGAAGCCTTGTCGACACCGTATATGCTCTGAAGGATCAAGTAGCGGCTCTCTTGCGCGATTACCAGGCTCTGAAGAAGGCCTTCGAGCTGGAGCAACAGTCCTCGAGAAACCTGCGGAACATCTTGAAACAGCACGTCCTTCCCGGGAGAGACGATATTAAGTGGGACATCGAAGCATGATTATGATTGCTCTGTAGTGTTTTGAGGATCACAAAAAAGATAATCTGTTGCTTTTATTACCGTTTAGGTGATTTTTTTTTTTTTTTCCGTCTCGTTTTTAACATGGTCGTATATACAGATTCTCCGCAAGTGCTGATTATGATATGGTGTGTAAAGGGTGAATACGACTGTGATTATGATCAGATGTGATTTATTTTTATACGGAGGCCCTTCGAGATGCTAGAAACTACCACAATCCTAAGATTAATTTGATCCTTGCCGGTTATGATTGTATTTAGGCTGAGGAGCGCGCACATTTTTTTTTACGTGCGAAAGATCCGCCTGATGTAAGACCTTTAATACTTTGATTTATTTTTGTATAGCTTTAGTTATGATTTATAGACCATGCAATATATATATATATATATTTTTTTTTTTTCATTTGTTATAGTTATACATTTTGCTAGCAACAGGTTTTCATTTCAGTTAAAGTAATCTAGGTACGTTTGTAAGTTTGAACGACTCGTTTGTCTCAGTTCAGATACTGGTTATTTCAGCTAAGCTATTTGTGAGTGGTAGACGTTTATACACTTCAGATGGACTGGACCTTCCACTTGTATTAGCTATGATTTCCGACGGTCACAAGAACTTTTGTTTTTATACGAGCCTCCTATTGGGCGGCTTTGACCCTCGCTTACTAAGGTGACTCATGGCAGCTTATCACTATGGAAGGTTACATTTTTTTAATACTTTCAAAGGAAATGGAGAAAATCTGAAAAGATCTCCAAGGGAAAGTAGGTTACAAAAAAAAAAGAAAGAAGAAAAAAAGAGCCTGACATTTTGCTTAGAAAGATTACTCTCTGTGGTTTGTTTTTCCGAGTGAAAAATAACATTGTTACTCAGTTAATCTGTTGTATGATTTTCATGTGAAAGAGCTGGTGATCAAACCGTGTTCCTATTACGGTCATATGATTGATCTTATAGAGGAAAAAAAATGCAAGTTTCATATATGTTCTTCAGAATCTGCTAACATCTATCATTATGTAAAAGTATAAGTACAAGCTTCACAACAGGATGCGCAGAAATGCAAGCTGTGGTGCAATTGCCTTACTAGAGTTCTATTGTCCTTTGGGGGTTAGCCTTTTGTATCTGGTTACGCCTATTTGGCATCACTGTGGCAAACTGGAATTGCCGACTTGGGTATGTTGAATCGTTCACAGGCTTTGTAGTTAAGTCGAATTCCAACTTTGTTTTTTTTGCCCGGGGGGGGGGGGGGGGTCCAGGGAGTCTTATATCAAATTTGGATTCCTTTTGTGGGAATAGTGGGCCAATCCTACCCTCTTGTTTTAATATGAACTCTGACATTATTCTCTGAGAGAACCTGATTGAATAGGTTAAGTACTACGAAGATTCTTAGCAGTTGCAATATAATGTTTGTAAATAAAGAATAATTATGTTTTTGATTCAGAATGTCTTTGTTAACTTTATCAGAATTCTGAACGTGTTTGAAAGCATATGTATATTTGTTGATTAATAAAATATTTATGAATGCACTGAAGTGATTTCTTAATTCCTGAATTTTCTTACTTGTTGAATTTGGCATGATTCAAAGGATTTCTGCTTAATGCATTCTTTATTATAGTTAGATAAAATTATGGGAAAATATAGTATATGATGGGAGGTAAAATATGTTTTTATATATATATCACTTTTTAATAGTAACTGAATCCCGACGGACCCGGCGAGAAGTGGCAACCCCCTACGCCGGGCCTCTGCAATATTGCATTGGGAACGTCACACTGGTGTGTCGCCCCGTCATCAGGCATTTAGCCATGTCACAGGGGTGTGACACACTGTCATCATTAGGTTAATGCCAAGAATGTACACTCTGGCACTCTGAATGTGCACTGTCCACAAAGGTTTAATTTTAATGGCTTTTATTACACATACATAGTTCCACAAATACTTTAATCATGGAGTCAATGAGTTGGCCTACCTGATCTCACACCTGCTTACCCCGTTCCTTGAATATCCATGAAAATAACTTTGATTTTATTACTGTTATCATCGTCAATAATGTTGTGATTATTATTATTATTACTATAAAGTTAACCCTTTCCCGACGGGGCACTCGCTACGCGAAGACCCCTATGCCGGGCGATTGCAATATTGCATTGAAATCGTCACACTGGCATGACGCCCCGGCATCGGGAGTTTGGCTGTGTCACACGGGTGTGACGCAACCGTCGTCATAGGGTTAATATCAATAATTAGAGTAACAAGAAGGAAAACTTTATCCAAAATCAAGGTTATGGGGTAAACAGGCAAGGTCAGGTATGCCTGCTAACTGACTCCTTGGTGACTAAGCATTTGTGTAGCTATTTATATGTAAAATAAATAAATTAAATTACCACAGTGGAGTGTAAGAGCATCTATGCACAACCATCATCAATGGGTTACAACTAGACCTTTCTGTTACACAGCAGAATGTTTGAAGTAACATTGAGTTTTACAGAAAAACAAAATTGACATATTAGAAGTTGGCATATTTAAAAATCTTATAGCCACATTATACTATTGTTCCTTTTTTGGGAACATGTCACAGACCAGCAGCCTGTGGCTTATGTTCAGGTATTGGTTCATGAACCTCACTATGGAGAAGCACTCACTGCAAGTATAGTGCACAAGAAATATTACTTGACACATTCACTGGTTGATGTGTTATCACATCAGCATAATATTTCGCTCTCCCTGGGTGGCATCTTAGAACGTCAAGATCTCTCCCTCAAAAAATGTGTTTTATATCATTACATATGCATATAATCATAGGAGTTCCATTTGTAAAGACACATCTTTATTCACTTGTGAAAATACTGTAAACATCTCGCACTTAGTCACTGCGTGTGCTTGTTACCTAGCCAGCAGGAGCAGCATTACGCAAATATGAGCTCCGACGTGAATGGGTTAAAAATGAAATAATATAAATTGTTTACAATGGCATGGCTATGATAATGCAAATAAGAGAGTCCAGATCCTGACTGCAAGAAATACACGTAGACAGTGTTTGACAGATATGGCATAGTAAGAGAATAAAAGAATGCAAAGGAAATAAATCAGTTCACATATAAATATATATAATTTCAGAACTCTTCTTAGAAACACTGAAGGAAAAGGAGAAAGATGGGAGAACGTTGCAAAACTTTATTGATACAAAAAATACATCCAAGGCATTTACAGCACAGAAACACTATAATTCAGATGGTCACCTTATTCTCTTTGTATCATATAACATTGCAATAAGAAATGTCAACCAATTTAAATGCACTTTAGCTCTACATTATTACAAATAAAATCATTAGCAATTTCTTTCTATAAAAGGACCTATGTATAAAAACGAAAAAAAAAAAAAAATCCTTCACATGTGTTTAAATAACTATTTTGAACAATCTGCATACAGAACAAGGATGCAAAAGGTGGTCCAAAACCATATATACACATGACCCTGCCCCAACATGTGACATTACAGAAAAGGAAACGAAGACGGAAGAGATCTTATTCAGACGTCTGGGTACTTTTATCTCCTACTTTCGGAGGGCTGGTGAGAACCTCGTCGATTAGGCCCATCTCCTTGGCCTCCTCTGCTCCCATGAACTTGTCTCGCTCCATCATTGGTGCTGCAGGGGATTAAAACATTAATTTTTATTATTATTATTATTATTATTATTATTATTATTATTTATTTTTTTATTTATTATTATTATTTTTTTTAAATATATATAGTCCATTTACAAGTAGAGTAGATACAATAAGGAATTAATGGGAGTATCATTCAAGGACCCTGAGCCATTCTCTTGACTGAAAAAAAGGGCACAAATAGACCATTGCCAAAAGATACCTAAACCATTGTTAAGAAATCATAAAGAGTTTTGAAGTCCGATCTCAATTCAAAGTTAGCAGCAGGAGCCTAATCATGTAAATGCCCAACATGTTTAGAGTTCCTTTTCACTTGTTAACAGTTACCTAGCTAAACTTAATATTACAAACTTGTATATATATCAACACAAATAAAGATAATGAAATAAGCAGGAGTGTGACACAGCTTAACAAAATTGATGAAAACCTCCACGTCTACCCCTGCACATGCATATAGAAGATGACTACAGTCAAATATCTGGTAAGTATTGTACATCATTCTATGAAGTAATACGACATTTTTGACAAAAGAAAAGAAAATATGAATGCACCTTCATCTGGCCCCATATAAGCATGCACACACACGCACATGCACACACACACACATATGCGCACACACACATGCACGCGCGCACACACACATATGCACGCGCGCACACACACACACACACACACACACACACACACACACACACACACATATATGCACACACACACACACACACGCACACATATATGCACACACACACATATGCACACACACACACACACACACACACACACATACATGCACATGCACACACATACATACACATACACACACACGCAAACACACACATGCACACGCACACGCACACTACACACATAAAATCTGAAGCAGAAAGCGTGATACAATCAAGAGCCATGTGATTTTTCCACCTTGTCATTTACTTCATTCACCATCTGCCCAGTAGAGAGTGTGCTCCGACATAAAATGAGATGTGCCATGTATTATAAGTGCATTGTATTATATCTTCAATAAACATGTGCTTCCTACAAGGCAGGTGGGAGGGTATTTATCATTTTTAGTCAGATATGTCATATAACTACAATCCACCCCATACGGAATACATGCAAAAATCTAATAGTATTTAGATCATGTGCTTGCTTTTGTGTGCCTACATATGTTGCTTCCCTATTCCCTCTTCTAATACAGCATATACAATTAAAAATAAATAAATGTCAGTCTTAGTCCACAACATCCTGAGCACATACAGACTATTTCAAATCAGCTACAGTTGCAAGCATACATTCCAATAACCATACACTTACCAATCTTTTCTATGGGCAAACCAGTATGCTTGACATAAAGATTGTTTAATCTCTCCTTCAGTCGAAGAATTTCTTCTGCCTGGATCTGAATGTCTGTTGCTTGTCCCTAAATGTCAAAAGCAACAACGGAAATAAGTGTTAATGTGGCTAACTCTCATGATGAATTTTAGACAATGTAGATCACTTTATAATCAAGTATATAACAAGGTGAACAATAATTTTAAGTATGAGATATTAAATATGGATATGAGAAGGTAAAAGACTTGATAAAAGATTTCAACCTTGAGATGCTAAAAGTGCAATTCAAACACAGCAATGTTGAAAATTCAAATATATTTCTCGATCAAGGTAATTAATTTATATTCATCTGCGATTTTTTAACCCATTGATAGCAGATGGCATGATTTGCCGTCAGAGCAGCATAGGTCATAAATGCAGATGGCACCGGGCCATACAACATAAACCCACCACATGATTGTATACATAATCTATAAAAACCGTGACCAATGGGTCAGACACAAATTAGTTTCTAGTAAACATCAGTTACTCTTGACAAAAGTTCAACATTTTAACATACCTGTGCACCCCCATGAGGTTGGTGCACCATGATTCGCGAATGAGGTAGAGAGTGTCTCATGCCTGGGCTCCCGGCCGCTAGCAGGAGAGATGCCATTGAGCAGGCCTGACCCACGCACCATGTGGCTATTGGAGGTTGCACATACTGCATTGTGTCATAGATTGCAAGGCCCGATGTCACGACTCCTCCGGGACTGAGAGATAAGAATCAATTTTTAATCATAGAGTTCACTGCCGTTTAACCCGCTAACGCTGGGTGACAAGATATCACGTCGAGTGGTGGCAGTACCAGCCGCCGGGGACGAGATATTTTGTCATGGCTTTCCTTCTGGCCTGCGCACTGGGTGATCAGGCGCATAGTGCTTGGCCACAGCCAGAGCAGGTGAATAGCCTGAGGTTTTAGGCGTATGCAATATTTTACATTAGTGGTAAGACTGATTTAACCCACTGCAGATGGTTGGCAACATGTACATGCCAAACAAGTTACAAACACAAATATGGCTCTAATTCTATAATGAATGAAGAAATGAGAGTGTGAAAAGTCAAAATACATTGGGTAAAATTCCCTTCAATCTGGGATGACACACAGGTGGTACTAGTGCCTGTCCTGAGAACCAGTCAAGCAAATATATCCCTATCTGCAATAAACTAAAACTACCATATAAAATCACACTGACTATATCTATATATTTGTATTTTATATCTATATCTATACCTATCTATCTATTAATCTATCTACCTATCTGTCTGTCTGCTTAAACACACGCATGCACGCACACAAACACACACACATACACACAAATATATGAACATACACACACAAATATATGAACATATTAATCTATATCTATCTATATATCTGTGTGCACATGCGTGTGTCACCACAGAACTCTATATAAGAGAAAGACACTCATGTTGCTTACACAAGAAGATTATTGAAATGCATTAAAAAAGAAGATTAAAGTTCTTAACTACTCACACACAAGGAAGAATCTCTTCCCATAACTATAAATTCTTGTCATGGTAATTTTTCATTCATTCCTTTACATAGCATGTACCCAAAAAACATTGCTAATATACAAGAATCATCTATCATCATTATAAAAACTAATAACAAATTTGTCTCCTGATATTAATGCATCATAATCATGTAGATGCATTTATCAAGAGAACTTACCTATTAATATACATATGCACTGGCTTCTTGGTGTTTTCTGACTGAAGAAACAGAAGCTGGGCAATTACTAAGCTTGCAATGCTGTCATCAATCTGAAAGAGTACATATTGCATTTTCAAATATATCTATGATACAACCAATCTTGCCCTTCTATGATTTTATAGTTTAAAAGCATAATATATATGATGCGATTTTGATTTTTAAAAATATAACAAATAAATATATACAAATTAAGAATATGACAAAGTGAAAAAAAGTATAATCAGAACTTATACTCTCTAGACATCTAACTATCTATTTCAAAATATCAATTTTTATGTTTTTCAACATACTGGTCCCATGATGCAGATAATTCTCTCCTTCAAAAGGCGGGAAAAGATGTCGTAGGCTCGTTCGCCTCTTCCAGTCTGTTCAATAACAATCGGGACCATGGCGTAGGTCCTTTTGTTGATGAACCCGCTGGCCAGGGGAGCTGCCCGTAAGCTGCCTGTTTTGTGATAACACGCTCCATTTCCAATCTGGAATATATGAGTTAAGATTAGAAAAGAGTGGGTAGAATGTTCTTAAATTAAATAATGGAATTAACTTTTCTATTGCTGATTGATCATGATCTTAATTGTTTTGTTCTGAACCATTCACTTATGAATTATATGATATTTGTATGTTGTTTTAAGTAGTATATGTCCACTGTTTTAAGACTTCTATGCTGTTGCACATTATTCACTCTAAATACTAATGCTGGCAGTTTTTTTTAACCCATTAACACCAGTGTGTATGTACTCATGCCCTGAAAATTCTGGCCCTGATGCCACAGCACAAATATATATGCCCTCTCCACAATATGCCCCCATTCCAAGAATACAAGCACAAGCAGCATCAAGTATGGTTCGGAAAAAAATCCCCTCGACTTTATTAATCACTTAATTAACATTATCAGAGGCACAAATTCGAAGCCGGAGTTGCTAGTTACCAATTCATTCATCCATAAAAAAAATCATACTTCAAAACGTAATAAACCAAACCCAAAAACCGAATTTCCACACTGATACATCTCCGCCACAGAAGAAATTAACATCAAAATACAAAAAATCACCCAATTTACTTCAGAAAACCTTGACGTCCAAAGCGAATACCCATTTAACACTCATTTCCTCACTCATATACATATTTACACATAATCTAACACCCTAGCATTATGCAGACACACTTTAAACTCCTTTCCTGATCATATATGAAGTGAATTTACCCTTAATAGTTGACGTAGAGGATTTAATAAGGACATCGTGGACTCTGTCTTCTGCTGCCGTGATGTAACTAGGAACAGCTGATTTGTGTTCGGTTGAGGGTGATTGTGAGTTATTGTTCAATATTGGTTTTTGAATCTTTGATAAAAGAGGTAAAAGGCTCATGAATCAGATATTTTGATATATTGGGTATGTTTTGAGAATTCTATGGCGTGAATTAGTTATGTTAAGCTAAGTTTCGTTGATAAAACGAAGCTGACGTCGGTGTTAAGTATAGCATTCGGACAGAGGCTCCCTCTTGTAAACATGATGGATTTTATATAAAATAATTTATTATTAGCATTTATAATAATGGTTATGATATCGGTTAAAGTGATATTAATGTTATAGATTAATGGTGATATTAATCAATAGCATGATGATATTAGTAATAACATTAATAATAAAAATAATTATGACAATTCATGATAATGATAATAATGATAAAAGTTATGATAATAATGTTATTAATGATAATTATAATCATGATAACAATGATGACGATAACAATAGTAACAATAACGATGATAACAAGAGCATTGTTAATGGCAATTATGATGATAAAGATAACAAAAGCAATAACGATAGTGATAATGATAAGAGTGATGTTGATAATGTTAATAATGATGGTGAAAATAATAATCCTCATCATAGTCATAGTGATAATAGTGATAATGATAATGATGATAGTTATGGTAATGATGCTAATGCGGATATGAGAAAAGGGGAGAGAGAGAGAGAGAGGAGAGAGAGAGGAGAGAGAGGAGAGAGAGAGAGAGAGAGAGAGAGAGAGAGAGAGAGAGAGAGAGAGAGAGAGAGAGATAGACAGAGAGAGAGAGGAGAGAGAGAGAGAGAGAGAGAGAGAGAGAGAGAGAGAGAGAGAGAGAGAGCGAGAGAGAGAGAGAGACTCTTTTGACTTTGACGAGTTTATTGAGACAAGTGATTACGTACATCTCAAAAGGATGAGGTAACATAGGTTATCCTCACCCCAATCTTAGTCCCTCTTTGGGCTCACATATATTTTACAAAACCTTACAGCTATGTCAACATGTTGAAATATATACAGAGCAAAAGACGGGTCAATCACAAGCATACACAATTAAATGTTTACATATCAGGAGAACGATATAATAGTATGGATTATAACCCTCAGCATGCAAAGTCCTCTCCTAAGGTCACATGATTACATACTTGAAATATGTGGCGCACATATATGTTAATAATATATATGTATGCTCCCGGAGGAAAGAATTTATCAGAAAGTCAAGAAGAGATAGAGAGAGAGAGAGAGAGAGAGAGAGAGAGAGAGAGAGAGAGAGAGAGAGAGAGAGAGAGAGAGAGAGAGAGAGAGAGAGAGAGAGAGAGAGAGAGAGAGAGAGAGAGAGAGAGAGAGAGAGAGAGAGAGAGAGAATGAGAGAGAGAGAGAGAGAGAGAGAGAGAGAGAGAGAGAGAGAGAGAGAGAGAGAGAGAGAGGGAGAGAGAGAGAGAGAGAGAGAGAGAGAGAGAGAGAGAGAGAGAGAGAGAGAGAGAGAGAGAGAGAGAGAGAGAGAGAGAGGAGAGAGAGAGATATAGATAGAGGGAGATAGGGAGAGAGAGAAAGAGAGAGAGAGAGAGAGAGAGAGAGAGAGGAGAGAGATATATATAGAGAGAGATAGAGAGAGAGAGAGAGAGAGAGAGAGAGAGAGAGAGAGAGAGAGAGAGAGAGAGAGAGAGAGAGAGAGAGGGAGGGAAGGAGAGAGAGAGAGAAGGAGAGAAAGAAGGAGAGAGAGAGAGAGAGAGATAGATAGATAGATAGATAGATAGATAGAGAGAGAGAGAGAGAGAGAGAGAGAAAGAAAGAAAGACAGAAAGAGAGAGGGAGACACAGGCGCAGGGTGGGGGGTAAATCTCATAATAACGATCCTAGCAAACAGACAAACATATGCACTGATTCATGTCACTCATGAAATTCAAGAAATTTCCTGATATATCGGACTGGCTGACATGTGTTCGGATCAGGTACAAGGGTCGTGGGAAAGCGAGTATTGAAAATGATACTCGCCAACTCTCTCCTTTGATCCACAATATCAACATAGGCTTCGATAACTGTATGTCTAGTATATGTTTCACAGTGACGGATATGTTTTAGGTAGATAAACAAATAAACAACGACTGTGACATATGTAAACACAAAAAAATGTACGAATAAGGAATAATTTCAGCGTTAGGGTTGTAATTGCCGCGTTTCGGTCGAAATTTGGTCGAAATAGTTATTCAACTTCACGAGGAAGTATGTGAGTTGAACGAGAAATATGTGAGTGTAGTGCAGGATGTGAACGAGAACAGTATAACAATAGTAAGGTATGCAGGCGGAACAAACGGAATGGTTTCGATGGAATGCACCAGGAATCGGTTCTAAGCCCGTTCCTGTTTGCAATGATTATGGACAGAATGACTATTGGTATTCGACAGGAGTCTCCATGGTCTAAGTTCTTTGCCGATGACACACAGAGTACATTTATGTGAACGAGAGGGATTTTAGAGAAGCAGTGTTTGGGATCAACGGTGCAAAGCGACGGTGGGTGCGATAGGGAGGTAAGGAAGAGAATAAAGGCGGGGTGGAATGGCCGGAGAAGAGTGTCGGGAGTGATCTGTGACAGAAGAATATCCGCCATTTTGAAAGGAAAGGCTTGCAGGGTGACAGGAAGACCAGCCATGATGTAGGATTTGGAGACAGAAGCTCTAACCAAGAGGCAAGAGGCAGATATAGAGGTGGCAGAGATGGGAATGTTAAGGTTCTCACTAGGGCTAACGAAAAAAGGATAAGATCAGAAATGAATATACATAAGGGACAACACATGTGGAAAAGTCTGGAAATAAGGCCAGGGAGGTAAGGTTAAGGTGGTTCGGGGATGTGATGAGGAGAGACAAGGAACATGGCGGGAGGAAGATTCATGGATGCAGTGAGAGAAGAGATGAAAACAGCTGGTCTGAATGAATGAATGAATGGTCTTAATAGTAAAGCAAACAATAAAGGAAGTCATAACTATGTATATATTTATAGAAAAAGTCCGCATTTACATTTTAGACAAACGCACGCGGAGCAAAATCATGTGGAACTGAACTACCCCGACACACAAACATGCAAAAAAATGCCCTCAAATAGAAGAAATAGAAGAACAAACAAAAATTAAGAAAAAAATATGGCGGTGGCAAGTTGTGGTATGTCATGGAAACCTAACCGGGAATATGTTCGAGGGTCACTGTTTTTTTTTTCGTTTCTTTTCTTATTATCATGCAACCTGAATGGGGATGGGAGGGGGAGGGGGGGGATGGGGCTTGAGGACTGGGGGCTGGGGATATAGGGTGGGGGTGGGGGTGGGGGGTCATGCAGACTTTCTTCTTCTCTCAAGGACAGTGTTATTCATTTGTTTGTTTTTGCATCCGGGATTTATTTACCTATTCAGAGATGGGGTGAGTTTGTTTATATAAGTGCGAAGACAAAACCGATTTTGATGCTAGCTTTTTTATTTGGAAAATTCGTAATCTTCGTTCTGTGCTTTCATATATTCTCTTTTTTTATTCATATATCTATTTATTTGATTCTTTATCTGCCTATTCATCTCTTTATATCTATTAGTCTATCGGTTCTGTTCCTATATATCTCTTCTGCCCTTCCTTCACCATCTCTCTTTAATGCTTAGACACGTTTATTATGTCTATAACAATATTTGTATCTATCTGCGAAATTATACAAATTCTTTAGCACATCTTAACCTACAAACGTTTACAAACAGAAGCTTGCATGTTGATATTTGCATTGCCTCTTCATATACACTCAAAGTCATGCGAGTGTAGATAAACTTTTAAATAGAAACGTGATTTCCGTCTTAAATTAAAGTGACGGCGATTCAATATGGACCGAAGTCTTAGAGAGATATATGAATGCAGTTCGTATTATGTGGTTAAGCCACTGATACATATATGAGCCACTGATACATGTATATATATATATACACACACAAACAAACACGCACACACACACACATATCTATCAATCTATCAATCTCTCTCTCTCTCTCTCTCTCTCTCTCTCTCTCTCTCTCTTTCTCTTTCTCTCTATATATATATATATATGTGTGTGTGTGTGTGTGTGTGTGTGTGTGTATCTGTCTCTCTCTATATGTATATATATATATATATATATATATATATATATATATATATATATATTATGTATATATATATGTATATATATATATATATATATATATATATATATATATGTGTGTGTGTGTGTGCGTATGTCCACTCATCTGTTTATAATGAAAGCAAAAGATTTCCGCAGTATTGTCATACGCTGAGACACTCTTTCTCATTACCGTGGAAAAAAAAGATACTCAGCATTTGAGTCTAATAAGTACCGGCATTTCCTTGATGGCAATAAGCCGTTGCAATGTTAAAGTTAATCCTTCATATCAGCCTGATTGAGGATTCATAGATGGACAGTAGGATTCAGAATTGTTGTCACTTACTTCGGAAAGAGATCCTTTGTTCTTTAATAGCCAATGCAAACATTGGTAGTGGTGAAACTCTGATGATGATAATAGTAATGATAATGATAATCATAATATTGATAATGATGATGATAATGATAAACATACAAATAATACAATGATAATGAGGATGATAATGATAAACATACAAATAATACAATGATAATGATATATATATAATAATGATAATAGTAATGATAATGATGATAATGATAATGATCTAACCTTGATCAAGCTAATAAATGGTATTATTTAATTATCTAATTCAATATTTTTTCTTACTTCCCTTTCCCTTTTATGCACATTTACCTTTAGATGTATAGCGGTTCCTTTCCATTAGATCTCTGCACGATCATATGATCTGTTTCAATATCAAATGCTCGGGCCTTAACTATATATTTTGTAAGGGAGATAAAGGTGGATTATGTTTGTTTGTTTTTTCTTTTTTTAGCTTTAATGATAGTATAGAAGAAAATGTAAGGCAAGTTTTGAATGAATAAGTGCACATGATTTAATATAAGCCAGGTTTTTTACAAATTAATTTATAATAGATATGCAAGCATAGGTGAAAATGTGCTAGTATATATAGAGAGATAGAAGAAAGGTATGAGTGAGACTGAATCTCTAAACACGCAATAGATGTATTTGACGCGTTTCGACGGAGGTCTTTCTCAAAAATACATGATTTTTGAGAAAGAACTCCGTCAAAACGCGTCCAATACATCTCTTGCGTGTTTAGATATTCAGTCTCACTCATACCTTTCTTCAAAATTTGTCGCTATGAACTCTGTTCACAGATAGATAGATAGATACAACCAGTACGCTTTAGAAAAATAACATGGATTTGAGAGCTCCGTTTAAACCAGTAAAGAGCAAATTGGACATTAAGACCGTTATATTTTTCTCTTTCTATTAATTGGTATTCGCATAGAGTGCAAATACACACATTGACATACTCCTTTCTTCTTAATATGTGTATGGCATTAAGTATTCTAAAAGAGAAGGAATTGTGAGGCTTCCATGAGTATATTTTGCCTCTCGATTTTTTACACAAACTCAAAGAGGAAAAGACACATGTAAATTACAAGAGAATTCTGATTTTTTTAGGGGGTAAAGTTTATTTCCTTTATTCCGTATTATGACACTTTTTATACAAAATAACACTTCGTTTCAGATATATTAATTTCTGTTTTAGGTGACCTTACAGACATTTTTTTACATAATATGAATATGTTTTGTTGTGTGTATACGACAACACATACAAACATGCATAAATACGTGTGTGTGTGTATATGTGCATATGCATATATATATATATATATATATATATATATGTATATATATATATATATATATATATATATATATATATATATATATATATATATATATATATATATATATATATATATATATATATATATATATATATATATATGCATATGTATACACACACGTATGAATGCAAACACGCAAAACAAAGTGAATATAAGTCCGGCAAAGCATCTGCACCGCAAATCTGGCTTATCCTTATCCACAAATAGACACGTGTGTGTGTGTGCGTGTGTGTGTGTACACATATAAACACACACATATATTCACTTAGTATGCCTGTCCATTACACCGAACGGCTATGACCGACGAGACCCCGGCATGCGGGAGGGCGCTCAGTAGGAATGGCTGCTTTCGTGCGCGCCGACGAACTGGCCGTGGAAAGTCGAGGTGACGACGTCGTTCGCGGCGAACTCGGCTCTCGCGACCTCGGACATGTCCCGGGCGTCGAGCACGAGCAGCGCCACGTAGCGAGGGTCGTTCTTGTCGAGCAGAGTCGACAGGATCACGCCCTGGTCTTCTTCCGTCGCGTCTGGAGCCTCGACGAAGATCGGCTCCGCCACCGTGTGGTTCCGGGACTCGAACTCCCACGTCTGACCCGTCGTCACGTCGACTTTGACCAGCATCTCGAAGACCAGGTCGTTGCCCTTGGTGCTGACGCCGTAGGCATAGCGGTAGGGCTTGCCATTTCTCTTGTAGTTTATTCGGGGCATGTCGAAAAACTGGTTGTAGAGGCCATGGCACGTGCAGTGGACCGACCCGTCCCTCTGCTTCGTGGCCTTGCAAGCGATGTCTTCTAACGTGACCAAGTTCTCTTCCGGAGGAGCCTTGGATACGCCCGCGAGAGGCAACACGTATCGTCTGAGGAAGGATCGGAACAAGAGTCTCGAGGGGTCGCTCGAATTCTTCCCCAAGTTGCTGATACAAAGCATCTTGACGATCTCCCCGTCGTCGGTGGCGCACAAGTCCAACACCAGGTGGCCAGCGTCCTCCCAGGCGTTCACGTGGTGAAAGGTGACGAACGCGTCCGCCGTGTAGAGCGTCTGGACGAGGCTCCCCGTGGCTCGCTCGATCACGCGGAACTTCACCTTCTTTTCGGGAAGCCACTTGAGGGCGTCCAGCGGAGGGCGGTTGGTA
>BOPN01001642.1:147500-160000 GCA_017312705.2 Penaeus japonicus
TCACTTTGTAATTCTTGAAATTCTCAACAAGGTTTCCCAAAGTTGTGAGAACTTGACTCTGTAATTTACAATCAATAGTTTTTTCATGTTATTTACAGGCTTGGAAAATGTAAAGCAAAACAAACTATCTTGAATTATTTACTTACGACTTATCTTGTCAAGTATATCACACAACAAATAAAAAATTCCTCACCCTCCAAGGCATATCTGTGATGGATAACCTCCCGCTGGTGAGAATGTTACCCAGGGCATGACACGCATTCCACCTTGTCTTCATGTTGTTCCCTGTGCTGGAGCAAACAATTAGTGTCTCTATAGCCTTGGTCACTAAGGGTGCTATTGCTGGTTCAGCAGCCTGGTCAGCATGGAGAAAGCTGGTCACATTTCCTACGCAACGCACTCCGTGTGGTTTTATCTTGTCCTTGTCCTTGCAGGCACGTACTCCCACTTCAAGGAGACGAGCTAGGAGGGAGGGAGGCAGGAGGTCCGTGCTGGCACTGTGCTCAAGACGCTTCCAACTCTCACTGAAAGAAAGTTGGGAAGTGTAAATGGGATTCTTCTATCAAGATCAAGATATGGGGCCAATAAATCTGATGTAAGTCAGAGAGAGCGAGAGAGAGTGGAAAAAGAAAATGTCCTCTTAGTCCAGAAAAAAATAAATTTTTACACTATCTTTGTTGATTGACATTGAAACTCTTATCCTAACATGATTCCCAGCTCTAAATATAGCCACTCTCCTGTTGCTCAGAACAGTACGATAAAAAGGACTTCAACATTCTATACAAGCTTTTATCTCACATGGATATTAGTAATAGCAATAAACTTCTTGTCTGACAAGATCAAATCACATAATTACATTATATATAAACACATAATGAACCTCACTGACATCCATATCATCCTTACAGACTCACAACATGGTTTTCAGCTGAAATGATCATGTGAGACACACCATGATATTGCCAATCACTTGGAAAAATGTGACATTAAGGAATTTTGAAGCCATGCTGCTTGACTTTGCCAAAGCCTTTGACAAAGTCCTACATAGAAGACCAATACACAAATGACACTACTATTGGATCACAAGACCTATTCTCTCCTAAATCCTTGCCTTTCTGACATGTTGGACCCAGACTTGTCACTGTCTCTTCTGGTGTCCTGCAAGGCACTGCTCTTGGTCCATTCCTTTTCCTACTATTTGTTAATAATCTCCTGCTATCCAAGTCTAACTCTTCTGTTAAACACTTTGCTTTTATTACTGAACATAACTGCAAACTTCTTCAACTGATCATAGATGCCCTCAAAAGTGTTGGAAAACACTTTGCAAAAGAAATTTAGAACAGATACACCAGATCACATAGAGCATTACAATAAACTGGTTTCCACAACCAACAACTGTCACTCACATCATAAATTCTAAAACTTCAACACACTTGTAAACATTATGAAAAAAGACAACAAAACTCTGGGATTCTTTAGGAGGAACTTAACCCATTGCTGACAGGTGTCATGACATACACGATACCTCTGATTGGGCTAAAAAACAGGCATCAATGCATACATGACACATCGGAAACTCACAGTTGAAGAGAGCTCACAGTCATGAAGTATTATGACTGTAATGGCACTAGTTGCAGACCTACAGCTTTCCAAAGTCAGCCTAAACCCTTGTATTGTGATGGATTTTAGGAAAATCTGTGCTGCCCGGAGGGTGGAGAAAACATTCTCCCCATCCATCGAAGTTTTAGCTGGTGTCAGCAGGGTCAGAAATCACCTGTCTTGACTGCCAGTTAGCTGATTTGGCACTCTGTCTAAAACGGGTTAAACAGTTGAACACAAGACATCAAACAGCTTACCATACACTTGTATGACAAAAATTAGAGTACTGTAAAGCTAAAACATTTAACATAACACAGACAAGATAAAGCAGGTCAATAACAGGACTGCCAGATTCATTACACACTTGACATGGAACATGGAACTACTTAACCCACTGGTAGCGGTTTTAATATAGTATGTATACAGTTATGTCTCGGGTTTATGTTGTTTGACATGGAGCCATCCGCGTTTATGACCGACTATGCCTTGACAGCAAATCATGCCATCTGCTATCAATGGGTTAAGACATGCAGACAAGCACTCACTTATAATGATGTACACATTCACAAACAACCTCAGAGACAAATGCAAATACTAATAGGAAGCACACACATTTTCACAAATGTAACATATCTAATACATAAAACACAAAATGGTACAAGAAATACATTACCTCTGATTCAAAGGTGTTGCAAAGACATTACTAGGTGAGAAAAGCATTATGCTATTCATTAATACTCTAGACTTTGTTACATAAGGACTCATAACTTGGACATCAAAAAGAGGCAGGGACTCAGACTCCATCTCAAGATGAGGAGGACTTGAGAAAGGCACTTATACTGCTTATGCTTCAGCAAAGAAAAAAGGCAAAGCAAAGCAAAGGCAAAAACAATAAAAACAAAACAAGAAAAAAATGTATGATACAAAAGCAACAAAAACAATTTGATGTTAAAAGACTTACAAACTTTTTACAGCAACATTCTAGAACAAACCATAGTATCAGTCATGATTATAACAAAGAAAATCTCTCCATACCTGTACAGCTCCAGCACAGAGGACACGTTAGCCAAAGCCCATGAGGCCAAGAGACGGTCCCTGTTGACATTGCTCTCCTTCTGTGCAAGAATGTCTGAGGTCGTCACAACAGTTGCACGTAGCAGGCCCACACCAAGGGGATTGCCTACTACCCCTGGGAAGCCCACAATGATGGCCATTATGCGGACACCTGCCAGACGCAGATCTGGGTCTGGGTTGGTCACAAGCCACTTCACTGTGGTCACAACGTGAGTGATCCACTTCTCACCAAGGCTCTCAAATATCTTAAAAGAAAAAGAATAAAGACAGTTATCCCGACAAAAAGAAAAAGGAGAAACTCAGAAGATCCTTTTTTAAGTTTTAATGGGAAAATACGACACATGGAACAAATCTTAATTTGGGGTATTCAAACAACATTTACTAATCACCCATTTTGAGATATCTATGACATGCAACTTCCCCACTTTTAAACCTATTAGTTCACTTCAAACTAAACTAACCAAATAATATCCTGTAATGGAAGGAACCACCTACATTGAAGATCCCTAAGCTAACACTACACAAAGGTATTTACTCCATGGAAACAGGTAAGCAATGGCAGATTAACTTACTGTGGGACTAAAGTGTGATAGGACAGTAGCAGTGGCCACTAACTGTTTATGGTGATCTTGGTTTTCTACAGCTTCCACATCCTCTTTGTTTCTCCAGTTCTGACTCTCATGCTTTGACATGTCTGGAAATGGAACACATTAAATGCAGTGAACAAAAAATCGTCTCACCTCTCTATTCTCCTTTCATTCACATTAAACAGAAGAAGAAAAAGAAGAAAAAGAAGAAAAGGAAGAAAAAGAAGAAAAAGAAGAAGAAAAAGAAAGAATGAATTAGAAGAGGAAGGAGAAATAGTGACAGATTTTAAATTATCTTGGGGGATTTTCTAACCTGGTCCTGCATCCTGTTTTCTGATGCTTGATGACTCTGAAGAAGCGATGGCATGATCTACAGACGATGATGAAGCCATTTGCAACAGACCATGTAGTGGACCCTGAAGGTGCAGTAAAGTGTAAAGATTGATGTTCATTATACTTCCTCATAAGAGAGACCTTTGAACATGGTTTTATGACAATTTTTATACCTATATTGTACATAAAAGCAAATAGGTACATACTGTGGCAAAAAGATGTTATAAATCACAGTAAATCATGCTAAAGAAAACAGATATATGAACCTGTAATGTCCAGAGCCACAGCTGCTGTACTTGATCTACTGACACACAGGAATTGCTGCCTTTTTCAAGCTCTATTTTCACAGCACCCAATAGGGATCCAAGTAGCGTGTAGGCATGTTCCACAACAACACCTGAAACAACAAAATTATATAGTTTTCTTTGAAAGAATACCACACAATGTCTACAAAAACACACATGTACACACGCACACGCAAACACACACGCACATGCACACACTTACACACACACACAAAATAATAATAAAAAAAAAGAATGATAACAATTAATTAATGAAACTAACCTGGATCTGGTGACATCAGTGTTGGATCTATCATATCACTGACTTCTGGCTTATTTGAATATTCTAACGCCCACCTCTCGGGCTTGGCTTCAGCAGGTTCTCTCAAGGCTTTGCTACACACAGATATGACATGTTGGATCAATGGCAGACTTTGATGGATAATGTTTAAATGCTCACTTACTAAAGCACTTAACACTTTTAACGACTGTAGCTGAACCTGGAGATAAAGGGAATTCATTCATAGAATCACAATGCATTGCTTTAAATTAACTCATATATCAACTATGTGTTCTTCATAAAAAATTAATAATCAAGCTATACATTCATTCTCTCAAAAAACAACAACACAGAAATGCCAACAGAAAAGAAATTGTTTCATACTTGTATGTATATGCCCCTCACAGCTTCATGGTCAGGCGTGAGGAGAGAGTCCATACATCGCTGTATAAGCCAAGAAACCATGGACTTCGCTGGATCTTTGTCTTCACCTGTTTTCTCTCCTTCGTCTTCACTTAGCTGCAATAATTAGAATACTTTGATAATGAAAGACTATAGATGATTTAATATAGCATGAGAAGTTTTTATGTGTATGTGTATTTCTTTCTTGTATTGTTTCAATGAATCATTTAAAAGCATTAATTTCAAAGTCACTGAAAAATATGGTAGATTTACTGGTAAAAAAGTGAAAATCAAAGAAAATCGGCCAAGCCAGAAAGTGACTGTCATCTCCTTCGTTGTTAAGAGGTTAACCATTTAGAGACGAGATAATCCCCTTCAGTGTTCCAACAATAACCCAATATGTCTACTTTACAATCTCTATCACAAGTTGCACACAAGAAAAAGAGAAAGAAAAAATTTACCAGATTCATCATTTCCATTTTCTTCTCCAGCTTTGTTTCTACTTCCACGTTCTCCTCATCAGCCAGCTCCTCCTCCTCATCCGGAAGCTCCTCTTCCAAGAGCGAAGGGGGAGTAACTTCTGGAGGGGAGACTAAGGTTGCCGGAGCAGGGGTCTTGAAGCGCAGGAGGATGTCTTGTAGTTCTGGCACTTGTGGCTTGATCATGAGTACACTCACCATTACTGAGAAAGCATTGGCTCGAACTACAGCCTCTGGTGGGAAGAAAAAGAAATTGAGAATAAGGGTTGGGTTGGGTATAAGTCCATAGTAGTATACTTCTATTAAGTGAATTTACTTTACTATTTGGAGGTGCTATCTTAATATAGATATATAGTGACACAGACAACAAAAGATTTTTCAATAAGATGTGCTTACCTTTATATCTCATAAAATATTTGACATGAGTGACGATTTTTGTCAATAGCCCTGGTTTCAACTTGGAATAGTTGACATTCTCAACTAACAGTTCGATGGTCTTCAATGTTCTCACGAGTGCACCAGGAAACTTTTCAGATAGGAGGGCTAGTGATAGACAGCGATGCAGTTCCCGGATGCTTGTTCCTAACTGGTGACCAAGAGTAGTATAGGAACCTTTACCTTCACTGAAATGTAAATTGGTATTTTTTTTAAACAGGGGCGGATAAATTACATGAACATCTACTGGTAAATGGAATATGTACAAAAAATGCTATAAAAAATTAGACCATCAGAATACTACCACCACTGAAACAGCCACAACCACCATCACCATGTTACAACTAAATTTAGGTGCAGCAGTAATTTTCCATACACTTTACTATATCATAGGGATAATGCCAAATTTAACTTTTTTCATGCTATACACACCACAGATTTTCCTATTCATAAACTGAATCTAACCTATTTTCTCTCAATTCCATGAAACAAGTAATAAATAAATACATGTCCACACAGTTAATCATCAATGTAATCCTGAAATGTACTCACTCATCAACAGCAAGGGTAAGAACTTGTGAGGAATCCAGAAGGAACGTGTTTATGACTTGCAGCGAAGCCATTCTCACTGAGGGGGAGGGATCCTTCAAAACACTTGTCATTAGTGATGGATTCTGACACATTAAGGGTGGCCAGTAACTGAACTTGTGTTGCTTCCCAATTTTCTGAAATCAAAAATTTCAAAAGAGACAAGAGAGAGAGAATAAAATCATTAGTACTCAGATTACCAATGGCTTTGTAATGATATTAAACTTTTGCCAAATCCTGAAGAGTTTTATTCTTCAAACCAATATTAACTTTTTTTCCATAAAAGTATAATCCACTAGGTACCAATACAGTGTAAGAAAAGTAGCTGTAAATATAATGCCACATATTAATAATCAATCACTTGTAAACAGTACAATTTGAAAATCAGTGTAATAATTAGCATAACATTTTACCTTGCATTCCTTTAGCCACAAAAAAGAAGAAAAAGAAGAGCATAAGTTATTATTCTATAATATAACAAGCAAATAATATCTATTAATATATCAGGACATTCCTTGGAAGCTACTTTATTATTGACACATCTTATAATTTGTATCTACACACAATACAAATTTGAAATACACAAAGGTATTGTATGATGTTCAAATATATCATGGTTCATAAAGAGTTAGTATAAGTGGTGAGAAAAAATCAAATTCTTGATTAGTATATTAAAGTTATTCAAATTCTCTCCTGCATAATTAATAAAAAAAAAAAAAAACACAAAAAAGTGAGAAAGAATGAAACCAAGCAAGAAAGAAAAGAACAAAAGGCACAGAAATGGAGAAAGGAGGAGGAGGAGGAGGAGGAGGAGTGAAGATGAGGAGAAGAAGAAGTAGGAAAAAAAGAAGAAGAAGAAGAAGAAGAAGAAGAAGGAAAAGGAGAAGAAGGAAAAGGAGAAGGAGAAGGAGAAGAAGAAGAAGAAGAAGAAGGAGAAGAAGAAGGAGGAGGCAGGCAAAGGAGAAGAAGGAGGAGGCAGGCAAAGGAGGCAAAAGAGGCAAAGGAGGAGGAGGAGGAGGAGGTGGAGGAGGAGGAGGAGGAGGAGGAGGAGGAGGAGGAGAAGAAGGAAAAGGAGAGGAAAAGGAAGAAGAAGAAGAAGAAGAGAAAGTCCCCCTCTTTGAATCTCTCACAAATGTAACACTTACATCAATAACTGAGTTTATGGCCTGGAGGGAACACTGTCGAACACGTGCAGTGAGAGTGGATTCCTTTTCTCCCCCTCCCTCATAATCGGAGAAGTCTGTTTCTGAACCACTTATGCGAACCTCTGTTGGGGTCTTCTCTGACACTGTAGCTGTGGTGTCTTTTACTGTCAGAAGATAATGAGTAAAAATTATGAATTCTCAGAACTCTCAAAAGATTTTAAAGGAATTGTCAATAAAATTATGTAATAGTGTAGCTAAAAGATTAGATTAAACTATAGTATCCCATTCCCATCAGTGATACACATTTTTTTTTTCTTTCTTTTTAACTCACTGGTCTCTGGTGTCACAGCATCCTTTTGCTCTTCTTCTGCAGGTGAGTGTCTGCTTCCTTTGGCCCACTGAGGCTTTAGAGATACACTATCCAAGGCTGCTGCTGGAGGGGGGCTCTTGAACCCAAGTCCCACTCCTTCCATGGATGTGGCAGGCGGGTAGAGACTGCTAGCTGAATCGGATGGGGATCGCGAGGGCTGTGCTCTTTTACGGCGTAGCCTCTTGCGCCGGTTACGATTGGTGTAGCTCTGATGTGATGGATTAATAATATTGTGGTGAAAAATAATGATCAGTAGTGTATGACCAAAACACTAGTTTATATTCATGGACTGGAAGAGTTGTATGTACATATATTTATTTACATATATATAAATACAATACATATATATAAATATATATATACATATATAAATATATATATATATAATAAAATCAATAAAATGAATAAAATAATAATATATAATAGCATTAGCTTACCCTTGATGAAGCATCGCTTTCCACACCCGAAGACTGTGGGATGTCCACTTCAGGCCCTGATGCATGCTGAACCAACTCATCATGGGCAAATCCTGGCAATCCATAGAACACAAAAGGCCTACAGGCACTCACTATGATGTTCCCAAGCACATCATTTGGTGCACACACAACAAGATTGTATAAGACACTCAGAGCTGAGGCTATTAAATGCATATATAATCTGTGTGGGCACAAATCTAAACTTGGCTGTTTTTGCTTTAGAACATGGATGACAATTCTTTGTATGCTAGAGACGACTTCTGCCGGAAAGATTTCGTCGCAGTGCTGGCGGGCTTCGGTGATAATCTCTGGAGTGACGTAAGTTAGGTGATGGAGGCACTGCATGGCCGAGGCTTGGACGCTCCATGGTGACCCTACTTCTAAAGCCTTTATCAAAGATCCTCTTGTACCACCTAAAGTGATATATATCTGAAAAAAAAAAGATGATAAAAATGATGACTTAATACAATAAAAAAATCAATATCATTCATCACTGCAATGTCCAGAAACTACACAGATTAATCCTTTCCCGACGGGGCAGGCACTACGTGAAAACCCCTATGCCGGGCAATTGCAATATTGCATTGTAATCGTCACACTGGCATGACGCCCCGGCATCGGGAATTTAGCTGTGTCACACAAGAGTGACGCACTGTCATCATTGGGTTAACATACAAGTCAAAAGAAAGGAAGAGAAAACGATATTCAACACTGAAACCTTCTCTCACTCACCTCATCTGTATGGTCTGGTGCATCACGCAACACTGCAGACATGGCACACACAATCTCCTGAACGGGGGTCTCATCATCAGACTTATGCAAATTGAGTCTCAGAGTATCGCTCAGCCATATTATGACCCTGTCTGAGGTCTCGGAAGAAAGGCTGACGTTCCCTTGGTGGCTAAGCAAGGACGTGATCACTGCTCGATGCACGACCCTTAGTCCTGACGGTCCCAGATGGTTCGGCCTATGTGTCACCCTATAGTTTGTGACTTAGTCGACATTCCTTTTATTTTGTAGATAATTTACATTATTACTTAAAGAATGAATTCTGCATAGTCTTCTACCTGGATTTCATGGCTTGATTAATATCTTAATTATTTCATAAGTGTTAACTTCCACTGGTTCATCATAACATGATATACTTTCAATTAAATAAATAAAAATATATAAATTGTTACATAAAAACCCTTTGAAGAAGTTTACTAATGTTTAAAAATATAGAAAAAAAAAAAAAATCTCATTAGCAATATAAAAATATAACTGAATATAAGGAAACTCTTTTGAAACAGTTTACTTAAACTAACTTATATAGACCTAATTAAAAAATAAAATCATAAAAATGATATATCTATAAATCAATTTATGGGTAAATGTTAGACTTTTGATTGTACACCATCTGTCATATGTCACATGAAGACTCAAGCAAATTTGGATAGATGTCAGCCAATGTGATGAGAATAAAATAGGTGTTTTAAAAGAAATAACAGGTGTCTTAATCATGATAGTAAGTACATAATCAGAAGTTAAGTCACTCCATAATTTCTCATTGTTTCAAAATCTTAGTTATGGATTTTATTAAAATTGTAGGTTCGGTTAGGTTCAAATAGAAATTGAAGGGAGTGCTTATCATTATGGCTGACATATGAGTGCTGTTCAACTAGATGGATACAGTAAAAAAAAATATATATATTTATTTCTTAGATGTTTTAGGAGATACATAATTTTCCTGTCAAAACTTTTGGTCATTATTTACAAAACGATTGCAAAGAGACGAAGAAAAAAAAAAAGGAAATAGTCCAACAGAACACAGAAAACATATCTATGTGATTAAAAAAAAAAAAAAAAAAGTGCGCAAAGTACAGATAAGCCTCCAATCACCTGCCAAAGCTGGCAGACCCATTCCCCAAGTAATGCCGTGGCCTCTTTGCTTCGCATTCCATCCTTAGTCGACAAACTAGTACCACAGCATATTGGCATGATAAGGCTCTTAGACCTCCCTAATGATTTATAATCAAATAAATCATCAAACCAAATTCTATCTTGCTAGAATATATGTGGTGATTTTATTGGCCTTTTCCAGAGCTCAAAGCGAAGAAGACATTGACATCGCTTGATCAAGATATGTTATTAATAACTATCAAATTTCAAAAAGGAAAAAGAACAAGAATAATTGACAAGAAAATCTTCTAAGAAGCAACATACCATTAACAATTTTTACATCAATGCCCTCGAATATAGACTAAACCAAATCGCTAAATCATCGCGAAACAAAACCATAAGATTAATATCCAACCAAAGCTTACGTCTTCTGAGGCTTCTTTTATATATATTTTTTTTTACGCATAAATACTTCTACAAGCCCTTTGTAACCCATGTCAATTAAAAGGCCTATTAACCTCCCCATTTTACCCCTTACCTGAGTTATTAAAAGGCCTATTAACCTCCCCATTTTACCCCTTTCCTCAAACATTCAGGGAAAATAATTTCTATTTCTATTAATAATGTTATCATAACTAACTTTACCATTATCGTCATTTCTACATATTGTTTTAACGGTAAGAACATCAACATTAATAAAGAAAGAACTGAAAACCAAGGAAGAGGGTAAATAGGTGAGGTCAGGTAGGCCTACAAAGTGAGGCTACAATAGGGATGCTAGGTTAAGTGAGGCTGCAATAAGGCTAGGTTAAGTGAGGCTACAGCAAGGCTAAGTTAAGTGAGGTTACAAGAAGACTAGGTTAAGGTAGGTTAAGATAGGCCTATGATCAAGGTCAGGTAATGTAATGTAAAGATTAAGATTAGTTATGAATGTGTAAGTTGAAGATACTGTTAACTTAGATAAGATAAGTTAGGAGATCCTATGTTGTATTTTTCTTCGATTATGCTATGCTATGCTATGCTATGTTGTCATGTTTATGTTTTGTTTAAGTTCAGTTAGATCACTCTACATACAATAAAACCACGGGATAGAAAGACATCTAATAGTTAATGATCATCAAAAGTGAACAAAAACAACAGAGATAAACAAAATAAATAAGAAAATGAAAATAAGATTAACGAAGGAAAAAAAATAAAAGAATTCCATGTGGTGCGGCGTGTGATCAGCTGATTGAACGTCATGGCGGCCTTACTCTCTGGTCGTAAAACACTCGTAGTTTGGAGGTCCTGGCTTGCAACTCGGTCAATAGCTCGGAGATTGATCCTTCATTAGTTCCTGCAGGAGTTCTCTTGGTTTTCAGAAGTGTTTCTACTAATTCATTCCATTTCTGGCGGTTTTCTGAGGCGTGGTCCATCTTGGTCGCGGTGTTGGAGGGGGTTTGTTTTTGTGTATCTCTCTCTCTCTCTCTCTCTCTCTCTCTCTCTCTCTCTCTCTCCTCTCCTCTCCTCTCCTCTCCTCTCCTCTTCTCTTCTCTTCTCTTCTCTTCTCTTCTCTTCTCTTCTCCTCTCTTCTCTTCTCTTCTCTTCTCTTCTCTTCTCTTCTCTTCTCTTCTCTCCGCTCCTCTCCTCTCTCTCTCTCTCTCTCAATAAACTTGTTAAAGTCTCCCTCTCCCTCTCATTCTCCCTTTCTCTCCTCTCTCCCTTTCCCTCTCTCTCCCTTTCCCTCTCACAATCCTGCGATGACCCATATAGGTGGGTGATATTCATGTAACATTTCTTTTCAAATGACATTAAGACACAAAAGGAAATGTAAATGGACGGCATTAATTATTCATAGAGATATATAACCATTTTCTAAACAAGAATTTAAGGATCAAAGGCCCTCTAATCTGAACGGGTCTTCTTATCTCATTATCTAAACACTGAACCTGTAGTCTTTATAACTGTAGTTTTTTTTTACCGACTCAAAAACACCGTGTTTTATAAGTGAACTTTGATTTAGTAGAAAGAAATAAAAATCTACCTGAAATGATGGGAATTTCCATCATATTTAAAAGAAAAGAGCAGATAATTAGTATTAATTAACTAGAATAAGACTAAAACTATTCTAAACTAGTAAACTCGCACTCAGATAGTCATGAAAACAAACCAAATAACCTAAAAAGACAAAGACCATGGACGAGAAATCCCCCAAAATCCTACAAATAAATGAACTCTGGCATCATGACTAACTACCATGCACTCGTGCCTGCCCGAGCTCAACATGGACGTCAGTGTCGGTCGAGCGGCGGGGGAGGCCACACGCGACGAGATCCTCTCCTTATCAGAGAATTTTTGTGTTTTCCTTGATCACGGGAGATAAGAGTGTGTTATGTAGGGAGAGTGTTTGTGTTTGCGGTGTAGGTGAAAGTGTCCGTGGGGAGCGACATGCTGGATTTTTGTTTGTATCTGTATTTAAAGGTAAAAAAGTGTGATTCACGAAGCGGTGACGTCATGGCTTTGGCGATAAGATGTCCAGCAAGTATCTTTCTTTCCGACGATAATAGAAGTGCAAGGAAACAATCAAT
>BOPN01001642.1:180000-192500 GCA_017312705.2 Penaeus japonicus
ATATATTTTGACTGTATAACGCCGCGACTTAAGTAAATTTATTTATGAATATATCGTGTAAGAATAATGTCTATTTTTTCGTTCATTGATAAGGAAAATTTAGTTGTATGCATGAATTTGTGTGTGTTTTAGGGATTCTAGCTTGTATTGTTAATATTTTGTATTGTTAATTTCATGCTTTCTTTTTCAAGAATGGCAAAGAAAAGGAATAAGGTGAATAATATATATGCATATATATATATATATATATATATATATATATATATATATATATATATATATATATATGTGTGTGTGTGTGTATATGTATGTATGTATGTATGTATGTATATATGTATGTGTGTGTGTGCGCGCGCGCGTGCGTCCGTGTTTGTACGTGTGTGTGCATATATGTGTTTAGGTGCGCTTACATGTTTATTTATTAGAAATTATTTTGTGACAAGGTGTTTGCATAATCCACGGTTAGAGTCAATATTACATACAGGTGTCTACTACACACCTCGCTTCACGGGTATATATAGCAGATAAACTGTGAATGGATGTATTGGTATATATAAGACTCAGTACTTCACAATGCAAGATATGTAATTGACGCATTTTGAATATACTTATACCAAAATTACATCCAATTCAGATGAAGATATAATCGAAACGCGTCCGGTGTATCTCATGTGTTGTGAAGTTATTCAGTCTCGGTTACTAACTGTTCTTCATTTGTCACAATTCGTTTTATTTATTGTGAATGGCGAGTTGATTCACCTGCTGACACCATGACTGAGTGGTTGAGTGAGAGAGGAAAATAGATAGATAGATAGATAGATAGATGGATAGATACGTGTGTAGTTCGTGATTTTATGTATATATATATAGATTTTGGTTTATGTGAGGTTCATTTTAAAAAATCTGTTATGTGAAAATCCAAGTAATAGCAAAACATTATTTATTCATCTATTTATTTACTAATAAAGCCAAATACCTTCCTGATTTTTGGAAAAAAAAATCACAAAAAACAATAATACTCCCAACCAAAGACTCATTCGATGCATCTGGTTCTCCCAGAAATACTTCGAAGGCTTCAACCGCATAGTTGACATCGAAGAACCGGGGGACGTGGAAGGGCAGCCGCTCATGAACCAAGAACTGGAAGTGGAGCTGAGGAGGCCAAAGTTGCTGAGGTCGACTTCAATAGTCAATACCGAAGACCCGGATACTGTGGTGAGGGGGTAGAGTGCGTTTTATTATCTTTTTTCCTTTTAACAAAATTGATGTTTTTATTGTGTCTTCTTATCGCTGCGTCTGTGGAACCATGTAGTATTTATCTACTAGTTATCTGATATTTGTTATGTCTGTTGGTTACTAAATCATGATAGAACAATACCGTCATGGTGGATTTCATGGTGTTTGGCCCTTTAACATCTACCTACCATTATCGAATCTGGTACTTCCTGTCCCCTGATTACCAGACCTTTATAGAACAAGAACTATCATGGCAGATTCCTTGGTCCTTTTTAAACAAAATTAATGTAATAACAGACTCCATTGCCTTCAGGACTTTAACCCAAACGAACGCATTTTTATATATTATATAATTTTTATATAATTTTTATATTCTAGTTACCGCTGCGTCTGTGGAACGCCGTGGCATCTGGCGAGCAGGAAGAGGTCGAGCAGGTCCTCGTCACCCTAGCGCCGGACCCCGAGAAGTCCCTCGAGGGATGGACGACTTCGCCCTACGAGGAGGCGCACCATCGGGGACACTATTACGTGCTAAGGACGCTCGAGGAGTTCATGGAGAAGGAGCCAGAAGTTCCTCAGGGCGACATGATTCTGAGCGTCATGCAGGTGGGTCGACCCGGTTGGTCATGTGGAAGGTCCTCGGTGGGAGACGTGATTCTGGGCGTCATGCAGGTGGGTCGGTTAGTCATTCGGGTTTTCCTCTAAGCTGCGTGATTCTGAGCATCATGCGGACGTTCCCCAAAGCGACATGATTTTGAACGTCATGCAGGTGGGTCGGTTGGTCATGTGGAAGGTCCTCGTTGGGAGACGTGGTTCTGGGCGTCATGCAGGTGGGTCGGTTGGTCGTGTGGAAGGTCCTCGGTGGGAGACGTGATTCTAGGCGTCATGCAGGTGGGTCGGTTGGTCATGTGGAAGGTCCTCGTTGGGAGACGTGATTCTGGGCGTCATGCAGGTGCGTCGGTTGGTCATGTGGAAGGTCCTTAGTGTTACGTGATTCTGAGCGTCATGCAGGTGGATCGGTTAGTCATTCGGGTTTTCCTCTGAGTTGCATGATTCTGAACGTCTTGCGGACGTTCCTCCTAGCGACGTGATTCTGAACGTCATGCAGATGGTTCTGTTGGTCATGCGGGTGTCCCTCAAAGCGACATGATTCTGAACGTCATGCAGGTGAGTTGGCAATGAGTTTGAAATGTAATTGAAATGTAATGCCGGCTGCGGACTTTTCTTTTGATGGTCTCAAAGTAGTTTTATTGCAACATTTAAGTAGCATTTGCATTAATCATGATAAGCATACGGGATGTATTGGAAAGGTCTCTCAAAATCCTACATTTTGTTTGTGGACGAATATTATTTTTTTGTATCCTTAACCTTAAGAATATATAATTTCGCATCAGATATATGCATAACTTAATATCTGATTAAGCCTAATTACCCCTAAAATGACCTTGCATTTATCTGAGCAAAGAATAATAAAAGGAAAAATCACCTCCAGACACACACTCGCAACGTGGAGGCGGTGTTCGAGGCGGCGCGCGGAGGTCAGTATCGTTACGGAGGCGGCGTGGACGTCCTGTTGAGGGCACACAGCCTCCCCGGCACCCTGCAGGACCAGTACGGCTTCTCGCTCCTCCACCACGCCGCCTCCGTCAAGCTTGCCGACGGAGGACCCCTGTGGCTGGCGGCGGACATCAGGAGTCTCGTGGAGAGCCACCAGGTCTTCGTTAATGCGGTCGATTATAAGGGTTAGTTTCTCTCTCTCGCTCTGTCTGTCGATGTCTATCGATGTCTCTTTCTTTCTTTCTTTCTGTCTCTCTCTCTCGCTGTCTCTCTGTCTATCGATGTCTCTGTCTCTCTCTCTCTCTCTCTCTCTCTCTCTCTCTCTCTCTCTCTCTCTCTCTCTCTCTCTCTCTCTCTCTCTCTCTCTCTCTCTCTCTCTCTCTCTCTCTCTCTCTCTCTCTCTCTCTCTCTCTCTCTCTCTCTCTCTCTCTCTCTCTCTCTCTCTCTCTCTCTTTCTCTCTCTCTCTCTCCCTCCCTCTCCCTCTCCTTCTCTCTCTCTCTCTCAAATCCAAAATTCCCTCCCCCAAAGAAAAAAAACACATGCCCCTCCACATATCACAACATGACCTCATATCGAATATTACCGCTTGTTCATAATACCTCCCCCCTCCCCCCTGTTCCTCCCTCACTCCTCCAGGCCGCACCGCCCTCCACGCCCTCGCTGAAGCCGCTAGCATCAGCGAGCGGAACACCTGTTGGGACGGCAAGGCGCTGAGCGTGAACCAGGCGTGGGTCAGCATGGCGGCGCTGGTGCTGAGGCTGGGCTGCGATCCGCGCCTTCCCGACCGACGCGACCACTACCCGGATCAGCTGGCGAGGGCGGCGGGGAATCTCATGCTGGCGGAGGAATTGGCTAAGGTCGGGGTGCTGTGTGTTTTTTTTATATATTTTTCTTTTTGTATTCGTTTTTTTTGCTGTTGTTGCTTATTTTACTTGTTTTTTTATTATTTTTCTTTTTTTTTATTGTTTTTTACTTGTTTATTTATTGATTTTGTGTACTTACTGACTAGTTATTCCACCACTACCATCATTAGCTTCCCTCCACTATTAACTTTATCTTCACCCCCCCTCCCATAGTATCACCTCATCATACCAACCTTCACCATCACGCCGACCGTTATGTCACCACACCGACCTGCATGTCACCATACCGACCACCACGTCACCATACCTAACACACCATCACCTCACCATCCCAACCACCACCACGTCACCATACCGACTACCATTACCCTTCTCTTAACCCCCCTTTTCCCCCCTTTCCCCTCCCCCAGGCCTCGAAGCGGCTGGGCGCCATCGACTCGACGGAGAAGCTGAGTCAGTTCAAGGACCTGGCGAAGGCGTCGAAGTACGGCGACGTGCACACCATGCACAGTCTGCTGATGGAGGCCGTGCCCGTGCTGCCCCTCGGCGCCCGCTCCGACCCGCTCCTGGAGGCCGTGCAGGGAGGGCACAGGGACGCCGTGTTCCTCCTGTTCAGTGCCGGCGCGCCCCTCTGCGCGCAGGGCCTCGTGGGCAACACGCCCTTCGAGGTCGCGCACAGCACCAGGGGGCTGCCGGCCTTCTTCCCGGCGCTCATCAGGAAGGTCGGCTCCGGGGATGTGGGATTTGTGTGTAGACATACGCACAGACATGCGTACATGCACACATACATACATGTGTGTATGTATGTGTGTTTGTGTGTGTGTGTGTGTGTGTGTGTGTGTGTGTGTGTGTGTGTGTGTGTGTGTGTGTGTGTGTGTGTGTGTGTGTGTATGTGTGTGTGCGTGTCTGCGTTTATATGTGTAGAACCATCTTGTATGTCATAGATTTGATTTAACTCTGTACTGTACTTTTCATTGTTATTAATTGTATACAATTTCAGTGACGTTTTTTATATATATTATTATATCATTACGCTCAAGACTAATTTCCCTCATGGCTTCCAGGCTTTCAGCGACAGACTGCAGGTAGAAATATCGGAGCTGGCGTGCACAGACAAGGACGAAGTCGACCTGAAGCACGGACTGGACACCTTGAAGACCATCGCTGAAAATTCGGGCCACCGGTTGGAAGAGGAACTGAGAGCCTGGTTCCAAAACAGCAGTTCGCTCAACTATACGAAGCTACTGGCGAAGGCGGCCGGCATGGGACTGACCCTCACCTGCCAGCTGCTGGGCGTTGCACGGGTACGCCTCAACGCCCTTCCCGGAGAGGTGCCTCCGCTAGAGCTGGCCCTGAAGAACCGCCACCACAACACCGCCTACGCCCTGTGTCGGGACCTGAGGATGAATCCCTACGCCACGGAATGCGAGGCGAGGGACGTCTCTCAGCGGCTCGTCGACGATCTCCTAGACAGCGAACTCATGCGCTTCGAGCGGAAGTTGCAGAAGACGGGCATTGACAAGGTGACTTCCGAAAGCCTGATGGCGTATGCGAGGAGCGTGAAGGGCCAGCAACCAATTCGCGAACCAACGAAGAACTTCCTCTACCTGCTGGCGGAACTGAGCTTGGTAACCATCTTGCATCGGCTGAGGAAACTGTGCCCGGGTTTGTGTATAGATACCTTAGTCCACGAGGGAGTGGGAGCCACCATGTTGCACGTGGCGGCTGCATACGGTAAGACGAACATGGTTGAATATCTGCTTTTGCAAGGGGCCAATCATGCAATTAAGACCTTCGGTGGGCTCACGCCAGTCCACCTAGCAGCCACGCGAGGCTACAAGGAATGCATGGAATACATCATAAATTACACGGGCGAAGAGCCAGACCTAAACCATGGCCTGAGCCCGAATGACATTTTAAAAGACTTTGCCGATAACGTAAAAAACTGCCACCTCGACGTGCTGTCGAAGGAGGAGGCGACGGCGATTGCGAACGCGAACGGGAATCATCTCCGGGCGAAGCTCATGCTGGCCAAGAGGTGCGAGATCCTGGGAATCAGCAGTGTGCAGGACATTCAGGAGATCATTGAACATGAACAGAAAATCATGGAAAGCTTGAATTTGTCAGACATCAAGAGTGTTATCGAAGAAGATGTGACTTCCCTTTTAAAGGAGATTACTCAGGTAGATTCGCGGTTTTCGGGTAAACTTGTGTCGTTTTGCTCAACCAGTGAAAAGAACGAATTCTTTTTGCCAGACGATTTTGAGTTCTACATAGAGCTTGAAGATTACCACGCTCTGCCAGGGGGGTGCATCACAGTGTACGATAATGCCGGGAAAGAGGCCAAAGACGGAGAGGATATTTTCCGCCTGACCTCCACGCAAGACGAGGACCTCTTTGAAGCCTCGAGGTTCAAAGATTCCTTTTACAAAGCTGCTCAAGAAGCCCTCAGCAAAACGGCATTCAAGAACCTAGCTTTGGTGCCGCCGTTCTTCACTCACTCTTTAGTCGGTGTTTCGCTGTTTGCTCTGTATCTGGGCAAACCACGAGCCACTCTGGTCCGTGTGTCTGTCACCCCCGTCCTTAAAGTGCCCGTACCCCACGAACACCAGTGGCAGCATCTGCCGGAGAGGCTACACAACCACCAGAACGAGAAGGGTCACGAACACCTCGCCAACACTGCAGAAGGGACATGGATATATCTGTTTAACTTCATGCACGAATTTATCATATCTTCTCTGAAAAGGGAAGAGCTGATCGTTCTGCAAACGTGCGTATTCTTCTGCAAGCTCCTCAAGGCATACTGGTGGCTGCCGAAACGCGAGCACCGCCGCTATGGATGCGTGTGGCAAACGTCTCCTCTGGGCGTGGACGTGCCGAGCCCACGGACCCTGATCACCCTCTTTTTGGAAGAGCTAATGGAGGAGGGAGAAGAAATCCTGAAGAAGGAGGTGTTCGTCGAGAAGGTCATCTCGGTCTTGAGGAGAGCACCCAAGCCGGAGAAGTTCTCAGGGTCGTTCAAGTCGTCACAGCGAAGGCATCCGATCGTCGTGGGGGAAGTGCGTGCCATAATGCTCTTCTTGAAAGGCATACAATGATCATGAGCGTGTTGTGTTTGGCATTGGCTGTGACATTTCCCGAACTGCCCCCAGTTTCACTCGGACGTAAAGTAAAAAAAGTGAAAGTGAGTGCATTCGTTTCCATAATGAAAGACTGGCACAAGGGACCATACAGCTGGCAAAACCATACTATCTATTTATGAATGACAGACCAGACATACTCAAGTCAGTGCCAGGATTTTATAGAGTGATATATGTTTTATATTTTTCCATTCACAATGGTCAGGAATGATGCGTGCTCGTGACCCTTTATGTTTTTCTAGTCATAAGTGACTTTTCCAATGCTCAAATTATTGTATAATATAAAAAATATACCCCAAAAATGTGTGTAGAAGATTTTATATTTAACCTTATAATATTGACTCATTAGCTGATAATATTTAGACGATATGCAAACGTTATTTAAATGTCGATTGTAGACAATATGGAAGCCTATAACAAGCATCGAATTCGTCGAGAAACATATAGAAATAATAATGATTATGTTAATGATGTTGATAATAGCAATAATGAGGATGATGATAATATGACAGCAGCATCAAAATTGATGATAGTCGCCATCATTATTGTCATGATAACGATGAGAGTAAAAATAATAATGAGGAAAAAGATAATAAAGAATGAGAAAATGATAATAATAATGAGTGGCAAAATAACAATGATAATAAAAATGATAAAATGATGGTGATGATAATAATAATGATAAAATGATTATAATAACAATGATAAAATGATAGTGATAATAAAATTACAAAATGATGATGATGATAATAACAATGACAAAATTATGATAATAATAATAATGATAACAATCGTAATGATAATGATGAAAAAAATGATAATGATAACAATCGTAATGATAATGATGAAAAAAATAATAATGATAACAATCGTAATGATAATGATGAAAAAAATAATAATGATAACAATCATTAAAATGATAATGATAAAAATGAGTTGTGTAACTGAGGACAAAGTCTGAGTACTGAAAATAAGCTGATTATACAGAATTTGAGACACTTACTTCAAATCAATATGAAATAGAACATTGTTTCTCATATTCCAATTATGTATAGCTTGAAAAACTAAAAGAAATATCTAATACGTATTTATCATTAGCATATATTTATTTATTATCAAATTAGCATATACCTATTCCCAAGCTTCAATGTCCCCGTAAACACTTACTATCCAAGGTCAGGTCACCACCACACGATTCAGGTCATCGAAGGGCAAAGGACATATATAAAAACCGAGATCTGAAAGAAGACGTTACAACTGACGCCATGAAGACCCTCGCATTCTTTATCCTCCTTTGTCCTACTTGCGTTCTCAGCGACGAATCCCCACCTCGTCTTTGGTGGTGGTGGGCGTCTCAAACCAAGCCTCGCACGCCCGTGACTCTCCCAGCCAGCTGTGGCCTCTCACCATCTGCCAGGATCGTGGGAGGGAGTCCGTCCGAGGAGCACGCATGGTCTTGGGTCGCCAGCTTGCGTACCTCGGGAGGCAGGCACTTCTGTGGGGGAACCTTGGTCTCCGTCAGGCACGTCGTTACGGCCGCCCACTGCGTTAAGGCCTACAGGTGGTTCCTGAGCCTTCTGCATGTTGTCGTGAGGGGGGGTAATGGAAGCGCTGAGGGTGTATCTGCGGTGGCCATACACCCTCAGTATCGTCGTCGGAATGTCCATGATTACGACTTGGCTGTTTTGACGCTGAAGAGGGATCTGGTCGTCAGTGCGTCGCTGCCTCCGGCGTGTCTTCCCCTGGCGACGACTCGTTCTTCTGGTCCTGCCACGGTGGTAGGTTGGGGTCGCCTGCAGGAAAATGGCACAGCCACCCCTAACCTGCATGAAGCTCTCGTCGAGATCTTGCCGCATGAATCCTGTCGTGCGTACGGCGAACTTTACACCGACAGCATGTTATGTGGCGGAGGAGAAGGTCAAGACGCTTGTCAGGGCGACTCTGGAGGACCGCTCCTGCAGGAGGTCTCGTCCAAGTGGTACCTCGTGGGCGTGGTTAGCTTTGGCAAAGGTTGCGGGCGTCCAGACTATCCGGGAGTATACGCTGATGTGTCAAAGTCCACGAAATGGATTACTTCCATTGTAAGTCTCTAATAGATTATTTGTGTATTCTACAGCTCCGGTGAATAAAGGTTGTTTCTTAATAATCTCATTACCATTATTTGATTTATTCCATAATAGACTGCCACTACGCCATACGCGATATTGATTTCTGTCGTCTCTATCTGTTAATGAACTCAGTCCTTAACACTCGCTGACACACTGTTTGTTTGGTGTCAACGCTACCATATTATGAACGTTAGCGCATAACATTGATCCAGAACAGCGGACCCAGTGACTCTCGTTAAAACAACACGTATCATGGAGCAACATAGATAACTCAGTCTCTCACTCGCTCTAGCGAAACAGTGTCCTTGTGCGATCCTTCTTCAGACATGCCCTTCGACAAGAAGCTGAAATGCAGCATCCTCGTGTTTCTTCTCGGCGTCCTTCGCTTATTCGGAGGATTCCCTTACGTGGTCAGAACCAACGAGGAAGGAAAACTGATTATAAAGAAGTCCTACGTGGCTATTCTCTGGACGTGTTTGATCGTCCTCACCCTCGTGTCTTTCTCGGTGTCCTCGCTAGCCAACGCACCAACCAGGGAAAGCACGACGGAGAACTGGACAACCCACATCGTCAACTACTTAACCTACGGTTCGTCTGCGCTCTTTTTCTTGTACTTGGCGCTGAGGAGCCCCAAGCTGGCAGCCATTCTGAGGAGCCTCGTCAGGAGTAAAGCGGAAATCAAAAGGTCGCTGGTCGGCAGGTCGGACTTCATACACGGAATGTGTTTCCTTGGGGTCGTGGCCGGGGTGACCTTCTTCACCTACTGCAGCGTTCGGGACTTTACCGCACGGCTTCGCGATGGCTCTGAGAGTCTCTTCTACCACATCCCCGTGACTATGCTTGATCCTGCGATTGAGTTCACGTCAATCACCCTCGGCCTCCTGGTGTATTATATTCTCAAAGTTGTCGGCCTCGAAGTCATGGATGTAGTTATGGCAACGTCAGCACTTGGACAGCAGCCTCGTCACTCTATAAGGACACCCGTTTCGTCTGGTCAGCGACATGCTAAGGTCCTTCCGAAGGTTAGTTCACGTCGGAGAGTTTGCGATTCAGGAGTTCTCATTACTGTATATCGTCTCTTCCTCTCCTCTCTCTCTCTACCTCTCATCTCTTCCCTCATTCCCCTCTCTCTTTCTACCTCTTATCCCCTTCTCTCCCCCTCTATTTCTACATCTCTCCTCCTATTTGCCCCTCTCCCCCTTCTCTCTATTTCTCTCCACGTCTCTCCATCCCCTCGAACTCTACTTATCTACCCCGCTTTTCCCCTCTTTACCCATTTCTCTCTATATCTTTCTCACTCTCTCTCTCTCTCTTTATTCCTCTCCCCCTCTATCCACCTTTCACTCTACTTCTCTTCCCCTTTCTATGTACCTCTCTCCTCCTCTCTCTTTACCTTTCTTCTCCTCTGTCTAACTCTCTCCCCCTCTCCCATCCCTCTCTCTCCCTTTATTTCCCTCTCTCGCCATCTCTCTCTACCTCCCCCCTCTTTCACTACCTCTCTCACCTCTCTCTCTATCTCTCTCTCTTTTTCTCTACTCTCCTCTTCTCCGTCTCTCTCTACTTCTTCCCCTCTCTCTCTATCTCTCTCTCTTTTTCTCTACTCTCCCCTTCTCCGTCTCTCTCTACTTCTTCCCTTCTCTCTCTACCCCACCCCTCTCTCTACCTCTCCCCTTTCTCTACACCTCTTCCATCTCTCTCTCTCTACCTATCTCCCCCTCTTTCTCTACCTCTCTTCCCCTCTTACTCTACCTCTCTCCCCTCTATATCTCTCTCCGTCTCTCTCTACTTCCCCTCCCCTCTCTCGTTCTACCTCACCCCTCTCTCTCTCTCTCTAACTCTCCCCTCTCTCTATACTTCTCTTTCTCTCTCTATTTTTCCCCTCTCTCTACCTCTCTCCCCCTCTTTCTCTACCTCTCTCCCTCTCTCCTTGTTTTCATGTACATGTACGTATAAATTAGATTTATAATAGTTTACCCCTAAATACCTCATTACGTTTTCTTTGCATGTTCTCTGTCTGTTATTCTACGATTTTAATTTCTGAAGTACAGAAAAGACTTGTTTAGTTTATGATGAAATCATATTTTGTAAATCTTTTTATAACATTTATAAAGGACACTACAACATGTAAACATATCAGAAAACATATGTCGATATTACTTTGTTTTACTGAGTAGGGAACCATCCATGGAGCGTACTCTCCCTGAATATTTGACCTGTAGACATAGAGAAGTTATGACGCCAAAAAATGTAAGTTAGAATGATGTTTAAATGTATTAAAAAGCAATTGAAGTAATATAAGTTTCTATGTAAGTGAAAGATGATGTGATATTAGCCAAAAGAGACTAGGAGTTTTTTGTTTGTTCGATTTCAGTTCGTACAAGTGGAGTGAGGGGAAGAGTAGAATGAAACGAGGGGATGAGTGGTATGAGAGTAGAATTAGAAATGGGGAACAGAGAAAACACCAAAGTAGAAAGTAAAGATGCTACAGTAACAACAAGCACACCGTGTAGACCCCGATATATAAGAGCAGTCCAAACAACCAAAGTCAACGACACCAAGACTGGTACCACGTGCTACCCAAGAGGCCACATGAAGGGTGGTCGTTGTATGTTTCATCTAGACCGAATAAATCCACTCCGTGACGGAATTGGCGTAGTTTTCTTCAACCAAGCAGCATTGAAGGAAGACCAGATTACTTCTATCTTGTCGTGGCATGATTGTCCGCGACAATATATTTATACACACACACACACACACACACACACACACATACACACACACACACACACACACACACACACACATATATATATATATATATATATATATATATACATATATACATATATATATATACATATACATATATACATATATATATATGTATATATATATATATATATATATATATATATATATATATAGAGAGAGAGAGAGAGAGAGAGAGAGAGAGAGATAGATATTTAGGTATTTAGATGGATAAACAGAGAGAAAGAGATACAGAGAGAAATATATGGATAATAGATAAATCAATAAACAGAAAGATTGACGAATAAACAAAGAGACAGACAAATATAGCTATATAGATAAGCAGATAGATAGATAGAGTACACAAAAGATAAAGTGATAGATGGTACAAAAGATAGAAAAGGTAAATTTCCAGTTTCGCACAGACATTGAATCTCGCAATTTATAATTTTGTCTGCAATTCCTCCTGATGTGTAAGACGTGAATCTGCTATCCTTTTTCATCGCATATAACTATTTCTGAAATTGCAGGGGAGGGTATGAAGTTGATCAGGGAAATGATAGGGTAAAACAGGGTTAATTGTAATAAATATGTAACAAAAACACGTAAAAAACAACAAAAACGTTTAAAATCCGCGATTAATCCAGATATACGAACCAAAGCGGCAACTTTTAAAAATCGAAGGGAAAACACTTTTGGCAAACCCGGTGGTAATACACTATAAACCCCATCTTTAAGTACCCCAGCCAGCCCCCTGTACCCCCGTGGTCTTTATATATCGCGTTCTATGTAACCCACCTAACCCACTAGCCAGGGGGCTCTGCTTCCTGGACCCCCGTGGGAGAGG
>BOPN01001642.1:200000-210000 GCA_017312705.2 Penaeus japonicus
CTTTCGACTTTTAATTAATGAAAGGAATTAGTTTCACCGAGTTCTCTGTACTAGGCTGTTCTCCAGTGGGTGTTTGACTTGGTAGGCTGGAAGTAGAAAAACTTGGATAAGTGGGTATTTAACTTGATAACCTGTAAGCAGATGCACTCAAATAAGTTGCAATTCACTGATATATCACGAACTAATTTTCTCGACTTTCAAAATCTTTTCTCCTACTTATCTAGAAAGTTATGTTCACCAAGACGAACCGAAGAGGACATAGAATATGATTTAGGTAGAAAGACATATTGTGTATTGCTGGTCACAATACACAACAAGATGAAAAAGTGTGTGTCTTCCCAAGAACGTAAACGACATTGAAACTCTTACAACCAGTCCAAAACTAATTCGTTTGGCTTACAGATAGCTGTAACGTGCTTCCTTCCCTCACCAACGTATGTAGTGTACTGCCTCGTAGGTAAGCATCCGGTGTTCTAGAAACTCGGTTGGTGTTCGGGGTATTATCACATCAAAGAAAAAAAAAAAAAAAAACGTTCGACATATTCTCCCTGGTGATGTTTTAAATAGAACATGGAAACATCATGTTATTCATTTATCTGTATTTTTCTTTTATTATTATCAATATTTTTTTTAATCATTCATTTTCTTAATCAGGTTACGAGTTCCTGTAATTGTAGACGACGCCAGTTGTAAGTTTTACGCTCTTCTTCCAAATGAATAAAGATGTAATGAGATATGCCTTCATTTCTATTAACAGTCTATTTCATGAGTAAGAATCACATCTTCAATTTGTTTTATATATTGTGTTACCAAAGAAGGGAAAGAAATACATGTTCAACTAAAATGTTTGGACTTTTTGAAGAGTACAGTCCTTCAATATTTTGATTTTGACATCACGAAGAAAAATATATAATCAGAATATAATGTGCCCCCCCAAAAAAAAAAAGGAGAGGTGAAAAAACATACCAGTAACTAATAAAGATTAAATTACTGAATCACAAAATTAGATGCAGTTGATTATCTTCTGTCCGTTCGATTTCTCTGTGGGAATAACTTTAACACTGTTATGCATTCAATCTTTGTTCTCAGCATCTCTGGCCTTTCTCCCTACCTCTCTCTCTTCTTGTCATTATCATCATTGTTGTTATTATTATCATTATTATAATTATTATTTTTTCATTATTGTTATTATCGTTATCATTATCACCATTATGGTTATCATTGTTATTATTATCGCCATTATTTTTTGTTATTGTTGTTATTATCATTATTGTTGTCATTACTATTAATACCATCTTTATGACCATTATTATGTTATATTTTTTAATGGTATCATTATCATTGTTACTTTTACTACTATTGCTGCTGCTATGTTTGTTATTAATGTCATTACTTTTAATACTATTATTATGATTATTATCATCATGATCATTATCATTATAATTATGATTATCATTAGTAGTAGTAGTATCATTTTCATTTTCTTCATCATCTATATTATTATCATTATCATTGTTATCATTATTTTGTTATCATCATTATCATTCTTATTACAATTATCTTATAATTATCATTATCAAAAACATCATCATTATCCTTATCATTTTCATGATTTTTAATATTGTTGTCATTATCATCATCAGCAACAATATCATTATCATTATTACCATTATAGTCATTGTTATTATTATTGTTTTTGGTGTCATTGCTATCATTATTGTTGTTATTATTATTGTTTTTGGTGTCATTGCTATCATTATTATTATCATTATCATCATCAGTATTATGAGAATTATCGTTATCATCATTATTATAATTTTCAATATTGTTACTATATCATCATCATCCTTATCATTATCACATTTTTTGTTACTATCATTATCATTATTATTATTATCATTATCTTTATTGTAGCGCATTATCCCCTGACATCAGGCGGGTCATCCCGTAGATATCGGTCCGACTGTCCTCTGAAGTCATTGAAAAAATCTACGGACTTTTCCGCCCTGCAAGATGCTACGTCTTTGCTGTTCTGTGTGTGTACGTCTGTTTTTTTCTTTCATTCTTTTTAATAAGAACAAGGTGGGTTTTAATTTTCCTTTGACTCTCCGTTCTGACTGTTCCGTGTTCTTCGTCTACATCTACATTACTACTACTACTCTACATAACACTACTTGTACATTACTTACCTTATATTCTGTACTTATCTTACCTTGATCTTGTCTCTTTTTTCGACTGAAACACCTGACTTTAATCTTTCATCTCTTTGTGTTTTCTCTCGTTTCTTATTTCACATTTTTACTGCTTTTCTATTTTAAGTCTTTTATGTATCCATTTTTGTATGTGTTTTACTTTTCGCTTATTTTATGTAGTTTAAGTTTAATTTTAAACTCACCTTTTCACTTTTAATTACAAACATATTGCATTATGGGTAACGCGTCACCTTTTAGCGCGGGAAACTGCCACATAAAAGATCAAGTCAGGTTAGGTAACAGAGAGATGGTTCTTAGACTTATGAATTAATAGACGATCTTTATTGCTTTTGTTCGAATGATTGCGTTAATAAATGCTTAATATGGATGCTCCCCTTTTTATATTGCCTTTTTGGTCAGATAGATGAAGTTTATCTTAATCGGGGGTACGGGATGTGAGCTTTCATTCTTTTTCCCCCAAGACTCATCTACGATGTCCTAGACCCACACTAATAAGATGACGCGTAGTTGGGTACCACGCTACCAAACTTAGCATCAATAATAACTCTACGGAGGGTTTATTAATTACCCACTACAATTATTATCACCATTACCATCCTCATCATAGTCGATCCTGGGCGCCAGCGTCTATACAAACCTCTGGATCGGCCGGCAGATCGAGTCCCGTCCAAGCTCGTGAGTTTCCACTGTCGGGCACTACTGTGACTGGGCACCACGGTGAGTAAGGACCGAGCTCAGATCGAGTCAACACTCGCTGACATACTCTCACACGAGCCAGCACTCGCGCCTCGCTGACACAGTGCGGGCTCGCCTCAGTGCATATCAGTCCGGCGAAGCATCTGCTCCGCAAATCTGGCTTATCCTCATCCTGGTTCGGAGTGTATGAACATCTTGTCATTGAATTTCTTTCTAGTAGTAACAGCATTTTGATAGTGTAGTGTGAGTGTAGTGTGACGTCAAAGGTGAAAACTTATTTGCCCTCCCTTGATGCTGGCCAGGGAAACAAGCGCTAAGGGCCTGGCTAACCCCTGTCGATTCAAAACCCCTGAAAGTGGTAGCGTGGGGGAGGGAGTTTGAATCAGTTACATGGGTGTATTCCAGCGTGACAATCTCTTTCTGATGCTCAGCCTAATAAAATTATAAAACTAATTGAAAAAAAATACTAATATGAATCATAAAATACCATAAACATGTGCAGAAGGCACTTAAAATGATTAAGGCTTAAAGAAAAGATACTCCCGAGTGGAGTATCTGGCAGAAGGCTTACCAATAAAAACAAAGGCTAGATCAGCAAGTCTGACGCCACTGCTGAAGGCTTAAGCATTATAACAAAAATCTAAATACGGCAGAAAAGAAAACAACAGTCTGGTGAACTAAAATTAAATAAAAACACAGCTTTCCTACCACAAAGTATAAAAAGATTAAATAAAAGGAATCCAGCCAAGTTCAATAAAAAGAACTAATCAAATTATTTAATAAAAATGTTCTTTTAGATCACGTCCAGCTCCTAAGCAAAAAATGTCAGGCACTTCAGTACTTAACTCTTATCTTCATGATCGTATCCCCGTTGTTCACTTCCTTGGCTCGACACAGATAATCCAAAAATGGCGACACAGCCGGTTAACTACCCTGAGTGACTGGGTAAAGGAAACACCTTGATAATGATGATGACAATGCTGATAATGATAATGATGATGACAATGCTGATAATGATAATGATGATGACAATGCTGATAATGATAATGATGATGACAATGCTGATAATGATAATGATGATGACAATGCTGATAATGATAATGATGATGACAATGCTGATAATGATAATGATGATGACAATGCTGATAATGATAATGATGATGACAATGCTGATAATGATAATGATGATGACAATGCTGATAATGATAATGATGATGACAATGCTGATAATGATAATGATGATGACAATGCTGATAATGATAATGATGATGACAATGCTGATAATGATAATGATGATGACAATGCTGATAATGATAATGATGATGACAATGCTGATAATGATAATGATGATGACAATGCTGATAATGATAATGATGATGACAATGCTGATAATGATAATGATGATGACAATGCTGATAATGATAATGATGATGACAATGCTGATAATGATAATGATGATGACAATGCTGATAATGATAATGATGATGACAATGCTGATAATGATAATGATGATGACAATGCTGATAATGATAATGATGATGACAATGCTGATAATGATAATGATGATGACAATGCTGATAATGATAATGATGATGACAATGCTGATAATGATAATGATGATGACAATGCTGATAATGATAATGATGATGACAATGCTGATAATGATAATGATGATGACAATGCTGATAATGATAATGATGATGACAATGCTGATAATGATAATGATGATGACAATGCTGATAATGATAATGATGATGACAATGCTGATAATGATAATGATGATGACAATGCTGATAATGATAATGATGATGACAATGCTGATAATGATAATGACAATGCTGATAATGATAATGATGATGACAATGCTGATAATGATAATGATGGTGACAATGCTGATAATGATGATGATGACAATGCTGATAATGATAATGATGACAATGCTGATAATGATAATGACAATGCTGATAATGATAATTGTCATCATCATTATCAGCATTGTCATCATCATTATCAGCATTGTCATCATAATTATCAGCAGTCATCATAATTATCAGCATTGTCATCATCATTATCAGCATTGTCATCCTCATTATCATTATCAGCATTGTCATCCTCATTATCATTATCAGCATTGTCATCATCATTATCAGCATTGTCATCATTATCATTATCAGCATTGTCATTATTATCATAATCATCATTATCAGCATTGTCATCATCATTATCAGCATTGTCATCATCATTATCAGCATTGTCATCATCATTATCATTATCAGCATTGTCATCATCATCATCATTATCAGCATTGTCATCATCATTATCATTATCAGCATTGTCATCATCATTATCAGCATTGTCATCATCATTATCATTATCAGCATTGTCATCATCATTATCATTATCAGCATTGTCATCATTATCATTATCAGCATTGTATTCATCATTATCACTATCAGCATTGTCATCATCATTATCAGCATTTTCATCATCATTATCATTATAATTGCCGCAATAGTTTTCATTATCACTATTGTAAGGTGGCTAATGCTGCATCTCGCGCTCTCCCGTTCTGGCTGTCCGTGGATGTTGGACTGGACGTTGCCTGTCGCCTGTTTCTATTTTTTTACTAATTTTCTTTCGTTTTATGTGTTCTCCGTTTTAGTATAGTTTCCCTTTTAACTGAAGTTTTCTGTAATTACTTTTATTTTTTTATTTATATATTACGAGACCTCGTATTGAATGGTTTTATTTGTCATCAAGTTTTATTTTTTGTGTTTTAATACTTCGTGAACTTTTATGGTCTCAATTTTTCTTTGATTTCATTTTAAACTTTAGGGGAAACGTTTTATGCATTTCATTTTTGCTTTGTTTTATTTATTTTAGTTTTTAGATTATGCTTTTATATTTTAGGGGTTTTGTTTTATATTTATACCTCCTTTTTATGGTGTCTTTTTATTCATATATGTACATTTATCATATTATTAAGATGTATGCCTCTGACGTCATCGAGGCAATGTTTACCAATGTTTTCGAACAATAAAGCAGAGACGGTCAGACAGTCAACGAAGGTGTTTCCTTTACCCAGTCCTCCAGGGTAGTTAACCGGCTGTGTCGCCATTTTTGGATTATCTGTGTCGAGCCAAGGAAGTGAACAACGGGGATACGATCACGAAGATAAGAGTTAAGTACTGAAGTGCCTGACATTTTTTGCTTAGGAGCTGGACGTGATCTAAAAGAACATTTTTATTAAATAATTTGATTAGTTCTTTTTATTGAACTTGGCTGGATTCCTTTTACTTAATCTTTTTATACTTTGTGGTAGGAAGTCTGTGTTTTTATTTCATTTTAGTTCACCAGACTGTTTTCTTTTCTGCCGTATTTAGATTTTTGTTATAATGCTTAAGCCTTCAGCAGTGGCGTCAGACTTGCTGATCTAGCCTTTGTTTTTATTGGTAAGCCTCCTGCCAGATACTCCACTCGGGGGTATCTTTTCTTTAGTTTTAGTATACGGCAGCCAATGCTGATAATGATAATGATAATGATAATGCTGATAATGATAATGATGATGACAATGCTGATAATGATAATGATGATGACAATGCTGATAATGATAATGATGATGACAATGCTGATAATGATAATGATGATGACAATGCTGATAATGATAATGATGACAATGCTGATAATGATAATGATGATGACAATGCTGATAATGATAATGATGACAATGCTGATAATGATGATGATGACAATGCTGATAGTGATAATGATGATGGCAATGCTGATAATGATAATGATGATGACAATGCTGATAGTGATAATGATGACAATGCTGATAAAGATAATGATAACAATGATAATGATGATGACAATGCTGATAGTGATAATAATAACAATGCTAATTATAATGAAAATGATTATAGTAATGATAATAGTGATAATAATAATAATGCTGATTATGATGAAAATGATGATGATAACAATGACAATAAGGATGTTAATGATAACAATGATGGTATTGGTGAAAATGACTATAATGATCATAATTATAATGGTAATGATAACAGTCACAATTATAACAACGATAATAATAATGATGATAATAATAGTACTAGTAATATTAATGATAACAATAATGATGATAACAATAATGGTAATGCTAGTAATGATAATAATGACGATGATAGAAATGATACTAATAGAAATTGCCATTATCATTAGCAATAGCTTTATCTTCAATATTGCAACCAGTGTCATTGCGAAGATGATATAACCAGTTGTGATTGGCCTTTTCATTATTTTCCTTAATCCTTTACTTTCTATCAAGGATTTTCCGGATAATTCATGCTGTTCTAAGGAAAGCACACACACAAACACAGACACGCTTACACACACACATACACACACACAAACACACATACACACACACAAGCACAGACACGCTTACACACACACATACACACACACACAAACACACACAAAAACACACAAAAGCACACACACACTATATATATATAATATATATATATATATATATATATATATATATATATATATATATATATATATATATATATATATATATATATGAATCCGGTTAAAGATACAAGTTGTATGCAGTGTACTATTTCTATTCTTATATTCTTGCAAGAATATAAGAAAAAGCCCTTAAAACTATAATTTAGAAAATAATCAAAGACATATAAAAACGAATGGCATTTAATTAATTCACTACAGAGAGTAGATGCATATTTCATACATAAGCATATTTCTATAGTATGATAGAATATCATTTGTCAAAATAAGTACGTCATATGTCAGGTGATGCTCATATAAAGTATATAATCTGTATGTTAATACTCTTAAAAAGTATATCACTTGTCAATTAATATTTTTAAAAAGTATTTAATTAGTCAGTTAATACTCTTAAAAAGTATATCACTTGTTAGTTAATATTTTTAAAAAGTTTTTAATTAGTCTGTTGATACTCTTAAAAAGTATGTCATTTGTAAGTTAATGTTCGTAAAAAATGCATAATTTATTTATTACCTTATTACTCATATTCCATTTATCTTCGTCTTCAACACATCAGATCATTTTCGTTAATACACTTCAAATACTTATAATAATTATATAAATACTTACATAAACTTACTTCAATACTAAGAAAAATACCTGGAAATACTTAAAATACTTAAACAATAATATCATTTACCAGCTAATACCCTTAAACAAATACATGATGCGTCAGGTAATATACTCTTAAATAGTTTATCATTTGTCAGTGACCACTATAAAAGTGTATTATTCATCGGTTAATACTCTTATAAAGTACATAATGCGTCAGTGAATATTCCGTTCCTCTCGTCTCCAATGCATTATGTCCGGATTTGGACTTCCATGTCTTTTATCTTGTGAAGATAATCTTCTTTAGGATCTTCAAGACGTCAGGAAATGCTTCAAGATGCTCTGAGATACGGAAGACGCGAAGGGAATGTTGTGTGTGTGTGTGTGAGAGAGAAAAATAGTTATATAGATAGATAGGGAGGGAGGGAGGGAGAGAGGAGAGAGGGAAAGAGGGAGGGGGAGATTGAAAGAGAAATAGAGAGAGAGAGAGAGAGAGAGAGAGAGAGAGAGAGAGAGAGACAGCTGTTGAATATGAATATTTTTGAATGAGTGAATTTTTATCTAAAAAAATGTGTGTTTTGAATGGTTTTTGAGTGATTGAGTCTGTGGTTTGAGTGTGTACGCATATATGTAAAAGTGAGTGTTTGAATACGCGCACGCGCGCGCGTGTGTGTGTATGCCTGAGTTTTAATGTGAGTTTATATATGTGTGTGTGTGCGTGTGTGTTTGAATGTGAGTTTTTATGCGTGTGTAAGTGTGTTTGAAGGAGAGTTTTTGTTTGAGTGCGTGTGTTGTGTTAGCATTTCAATGTGAGTCCTTGTATATGTGTGTTTGTATTGGAATATGAATTTACGTCTTAGTGAATGTTTATGCAAAGGAAATCATTCATCTACATCACAGACACTCCACCTTAACACAAAGTAATTATCAATTCCGACTGATTACTTGCATCTCGTCAGAAATTCAGTATATATATGTATATGTATGTATGTATGTATACATATATATATATATATATATATATATATATATATATATATATATATATATATATATATATATATATATATATATATATATATATATATATATATATATATATATATATATATATATATATATATATATGTGTGTGTGTGTGTATGTATATATATATATATATATATATATATATATATATATATATATATATGTATGTATACTATTAGTAAACTTAAAGGAACTTAAGGCTAAATCACACGAAAAAAGATATACTTTGTCTTCGATCCGTAACTGTCAACCATCTGAATTATATCTAATCTTACAGTGACATTCTGTTGATATTCTGCTGTATACTTTTCAGGAGAAATAATCCATTATTTCATATTTGTCAATCAGGCCATTTGGCAACTTAGCATTACGCCTTCTTCATTCAACTACGATTTCCATCTGACTGGCTATTGACTGAAACTCCGTGCTAATCACTGAGCTCCTATAACTCTAATCATATCTGATTGTGGAGTTAGACATTTATTTATTACTGGCCACGTCATACTCCGACGAAGACATGTCAGACTCATAGAGCACATCAGTACTGACGTGAGGAACAGCGTTTTTACGAGCGGTTCCCCAAGTCGCTTCATCTACCTCCTCGTACACGTGATCTGCGATGGAACTCGTCCTGCTGGCGGGCTGTAACCCCTGAGCAGGCGCTGGCTTGGGTTCGAGATAAGCAGGTTCAATGGGGGGGACAGGGTGGCTTGGGTTCCTCTCCGGGGCAACCTCTCGAACTTGAGAACCTCTCTGTAAAAGGAGGGAAAGTTGGTCTGTGGTATCGTAGTTGATACACATTTTTTTTGTACTTGTTTAACTTATTTTTTTCTTACGTCTTACTACAGTCATTATCTTCATCACTCACCTTGCAGAATCGGTGCATGTTTTGGAAAACCAGAAATCCCAGCAACACTACCACCACCATCGAAAGT